>CM075816.1:9317906-9381674 GCA_037975025.1 Excoecaria agallocha
AGATTTTAGAGTCAGAATATCTGCTAAGGGTAATATTCTAGGCTCTCTCTTTACTTTTATCTCGTTTCTCTCTCTAGAATGGCCATGCATAAATCATATGAAATTTATTGGACTATTTGTATTTAAATATTACATTTGATTTATTTGCATGCTTAGATGTGTTAAATCATGAATCTGGATTGAATTGGCATGTTAATAGTGTGTTTAGGATGAGTTTCCTCCATTGTTTCACATTAAGTTTTTTTTATGTTCTTATTCTGTAAATTTATATTTTAGCATGTTTTAGTTTAATTTTGAGCATGATTTGATGTTTAAACACTACTTTAGCATAGTTTAATGTTTGATGATTGCATGTGTAGGGTTAAAATTCATTTTTTATGATTTTTTGTATCTTTGTCATGAAAAAAAACTGCATTCTGCTTCAACCAGTGGTGGCGGATGGGAAGAAGACTCAACGGATGCCCGTCTGTCATGCGACAGGTGGGATGTCATGAGCCTTCCTCTTGTCCCATCCCTCGCTCCAGGTATGCCCGTCCTTTGCCTATTTTAAGCATCTGTGACTAAATTTTGGGCATATTTTTATGTATTTTCATGTGTTTTATGTGTTTATGTCATTTATTTGATTTTTGTAATGTTTAAGGCATTGTTCTGTCTTTTTCACTACTTGAAACTTAGCAAATAATAACGAAAATTAGCAACCAAATATGCTACATTTTCGTTGCTAATAAAAATTAGCAACGGAACATTCGGTTGCAAAATTGATAGATGGTATTTTTTAGCAATAGAAATTTTTTCCGTTGCTAAATTTAGCAACGAAATTCAATTTCCATTGCTTAATCCAACCAAGTAATGTTTTGGTGCATTTTTCAAAATTACCAACGGAAAGTAATTTCTATTGCTATTTTTAGTAATGGATTGACAGAAAATTATTGCTAAACCGTTGGTAAATTCAACCACTATTATAAAAAAGTTACGACTGACTTTTCGTTGCTATTCCATCACTAAAATATTGCTTTTTTTTACAAAAATAGCAACGAAAATGACATTTTCATTGTTAAAAATAGCAACGAAATTAGTAATTTCATTGGTAAATTCAGCCACTATTATAAAAAAATTGCGACGGACCTTTCGTCTCTATTCCGTCATTAAAATATTATTAATGTTTTATAGAAAATTACTAATATTTTTCAAACTGCTTCTTACTAGCAATAAAAATTTCCTCTTCCACTGCCAATCTATCAAACCTAAGAACAGAAAAGAGGAATCACCACAAAAGTTCAGCAAATAGCCTATATTTTACATCTCACCATAATGGACCCTTTATGTGCTAGCTACTTGTCGATACATAGTTCATCAAGGATCTTATGGGTTATCTCAAGTAAGAATTATGTAATAGAGTCTACTATGCGTTGTCTACTTGAAATGGATACTGGAATTTTTTCATTTAATATCCACACCTGTTTTTGTAAATATCAATTCTCCTACTATGCATGTCTTTTTTATTTTCAATTGAGTTAATTAATTGAACAAGTGTGAACATAAAAATAAGATCGAATGTGTAAAGTAATAAGGTACATACCGAATATTATATGGACAGGTATGACAGTGAAATAGCACGATGACTTGAAGACAAACAACTCTTTGTATTCTTTCCTATTTTGTTTCTTTTTTTTAAAATTTTTAGATAGCTGAGCAAAGTCTATTTCAAGATTAAGTGTTAGGGATAACAAGTGCTTTAGTGATCATATATGTGAATTTAAACAGTTAAAGGTGTGTATTTAAATCACTAGCATTATAGCCTAACAAAGAATTATCCTTCATTTCATCCAAGTCTGAATCACTAGCATTATAACCTAACAAAGAATCACCAATTAAAGGGAAGACAATCATTATAGTATTAATCCAAGAAAATAACAATAATGATGTTACAGACATAAGTATACCTGGATGCTTATCACTGACATTCCAAATAGAAGATCGAGTCCTTGATGATTTTGTCATCCAAATTCTCCCCTGTAATCCAAAAATGAGTGATTATATAAATCTCTCAACAACTACAAATTCTCACCCAAAATCGCAAAAGGAAAGGAACAAAAACCAACTAATTATATCAAAATCTCAGTAACCAATGATAACAAAATCAAGAGGCAAGAAGAATAAGAATGAAGAATATAGTAATGGCATATGGATAGAAACTGCATATACTAGGGATGAGCAAAAAAAAACCGAAAAAATCGGTCCGAAATTGAACTGATTTTTAAGGTTAATCGAACCGAAAAAAATGGTTAAGGTTTTTAAAAATATGAATTTTATGTTTGCGGTTCGATTTTGGTCCACAATTTTAAAAAACCGTCGATTTCGGTTAACCAACCGTTTAATTTGTTTTAATATATATATATATACACATTTACATTATTGTCCCAATTTGAGTGACTCAATTTGAGCCATTTATCTTTTTTCGAAAAGGAAATATATTGATTCAATATCTACTTTACGTATGATGTCAAATTGAAAGTGAATACAATTTATTAAATTGGGACAAAAGGTAAATATAATATACTGTATATAGTCTATTCAGTTTTGATAAATTAAAAGTGAATACAATTTATTAAATTGAGGCAAAAGGTAAATATAATATACCGTATACAGTTTATTTAGTTTGGACAAAAATGAAGATATAGTACATTGTATACACTTAAAAGATAAATATAATATACTGTATACAGTTTATTTAAGCCATTTAAGTCAAATCTAAGCCATTTTAACCTCAAGCCATATTAAACTTATAAAAAGGTAATTAAGTCGTCATTGTTATCCTCTTTTTGCTTTTTTGCTTCATATATTCGGCCATGAATATCAAATTAAATGTGGATAAAAGTGAATACAATGTATTATTTTTGGGCAAAGTAAATACAATTATTAGAACTGAATGTTAAATTGAATGCAGATACAATTTATTCAGTTTGTATAAAAAAAATATAATGAATTTAATTTCTTCTCCACTTCAATTTGACAATCTAAAATAATAATAATAATAATAATAATAATAATAATAATAATAATTAATAATAATAATAATAATAATAATAATAATATTATTATTATTATTATTATTATTATTATTATTATTTCTTCCCTACTTCTATTAAAAATTAAATAAATACTTAATTTGTATAAAAAAATACTATGATTTATGCTTTTAATTTTATAATAATTATGGTCAAGAGTCAATAGATTTTTTTCTATGTTTTTTAAATTCATTAAATTCAATAACAAATAATTAAAAGTAATAGTATACATTAGATATCCTTGCTCCAATATCTTCAACTAATTAATGGAGTAAGGATATACATTGTAAACATCAGTTAAGTTTAATAGCTATATCCAATTCCGCTTCAGTTAATTTTAATCCTTACGTGAAAAATAAATTTATATTTAACCAAACCATGTTAACAACTAGTCAAGCTAGTATAGATATCAAAATTTGATACATCTATTTATCCATCAATTAAAATAATATTAAGTTGCGTAATTAATTACGTCAAATATAATTAATATAATAAAAATAAAATTCAGCTCTTTAACACTTTTTTCTTTCAATTTGTTAGAAAAATTCAAACACTCTGTAAATTATATAAAGATCATTATTGTCGCATGAATAATATATAAAAGAATATAATTATATTGCATGTACGTTTTATGAAATACGAATAATTGGAATATTATTGTTAAATAACCAATAAAAAATAATAAATATAATATAGAAATTCTCCTATAAAAAAATTTGTGATAATTTCGTTATTTAGCAATTAACAGAAAATTATAAGATAGAGTATAAATTTTGTGAATTTTCCCTTCTATATATTGCAACAAGTTTATATTAGAAGTTTAGGTAAAAATTCATATTTCTAAGAGTACTTGCGACTCTTCAAGAAAATGTATTACTGTTATACTAGCTTACATCTTAAAAAATATCTAATTTAAAATTTTTTATTATTAAAAAATTCAATAACAAATAATTAAAAGGAATATTATAAATTGTATACAGTCTATTCAGTTTTGACAAATTAAAAGTAAATACAATTTATTAAATTGGGGCAAAAGGTAAATATAATATATCGTGTACAGTTTATTCAATTTGGATAAAAATGAAGATATAGTACATTGTATACACTTAAAAGGTAAATATAATATACTGTATACAGTTTATTTAAGCCTTTTAAGTAAAATCTAAGCCATTTTAACCTCAAGCCATATTGGACTTATAAAAAGGTAATTAAGTCATCATTGTTATTCTCTTTTTGCTTTTTTGCTTCATATATTCGGTGAATATCAAATTAAATGTGGATAAAAGTGAATACAATGTATTATTTTTGGGCAAAGTAAATACAATTATTGGAACTGAATGTTAAATTGAATGCAGATACAATTTATTAAGTTTGTATAAAAAATAAATATAATGAATTTAATTTCTTCTCCACTTCAATTTGACAATCTAAAATAATAATAATAATAATAATAATAATAATATTATTATT
Organism: Excoecaria agallocha; assembly: GCA_037975025.1. NCBI lineage: Eukaryota > Viridiplantae > Streptophyta > Magnoliopsida > Malpighiales > Euphorbiaceae > Excoecaria > Excoecaria agallocha. Next base: position 9,322,445 of record CM075816.1, read on the forward strand.
ATTATTATTATTATTATTATTATTATTATTATTATTATTATTATTATTATTATTATTATTATTATTTCCCTACTTCTGTTAAAAATGAAATAAATACTTAATTTGTATAAAAGATACTATGATTTATGCTTTTAATTTTATAATAATTATGGTCAAGAGTCAATAGATTTTTTTCTATGTTTTTTAAATCCATTAAATTCAATAACAAATAATTAAAAGTAATAGTATACATTAGATATCCTTGCTCCAATATCTTCAACTAATTAATGGAGTAAGGATATACATTGTAAACATCAATTAAGTTTAATGGCTAAATCAAACTCCGCTTCAATTAATTTTAATCCTTATGTGAAAAGTGAATTTATATTTAATCAAACCATGTTAACAACTAGTCAAGCTAGTATAGATATCAAAATTTGATATATCTATTTATCCATCAATTAAAATAATATTAAATTGCATAATTAATTACGTCAAATATAATTAATATAATAAAAAATAAAATTCAGCTCTTTAACACTTTTTCTTTTAATTTGTTAGAAAAATTCAAACAATCTGTAAATTATATAAGCATCATTATTGTCACATGAATGGTATATGAAAGAACATAATTATATTGCATGTAGGTTTTACGAAATACGAATAATTGGAATATGACTGTTAATTAATCAATAAAAAATAATAAATATAATATAGAAATTCTCCTATTAAAAAATTTGTGATAATTTCGTTATTTAGCAATTAATAGAAAATTATAAGATAGAGTATAAATTTTGTGAATTTTTTCTTCTATATATTGCAACAAGTTTATATTATAAGTTTAGGTAAAAATTCATATTTCTAAGAGTACTTGAGACTCTTCAAGAAAATGTGTTACTGTTATACTAGCTTACATCTAAAAATAAATGTCTAATTTAAAATTTTTTATTATTAAAAAAATTCAATAACAAATAATTAAAAGGAATATTATAAATTGTATATCCTTACTCTAATATCTTCAATTAATTAATAGAGTAAGGATATATATTGTACACTTTAGTAATTTTAATTGCTAAATCTAGCTCTGTCTCTAGTAATGCAATCACAATAAAATAAAAAAAGAAAAACAAGAAAAATTATACTGCAATATTCAAATGTATCAGGCAAATAATAATACAATCAGTAATCATTTATCTATAATTTTTTTATCCAATAATATAATATCTAATTACCATTTAAAATACAAATACATAAATAATTATAATTTGAAAAAATTGAATAAAGTATACTCAATTTAACAAATTGTTTGACCAATAGGTTGAATTAAGTATGTTATTCAATTTTTATTTTTAAGTATTTTGATAATTTAAATTTTTAATTGTATTTTATAATTATAGTGGTTAACCGAAAAAATTTGATTAACCAGTTCGAAAAATCGAAATTGATGAATTGATTAACCAATTGTAATGGACTGATTAATGATTAATTTTTTAAAAAAATCGATATATATAGATTAATTAATTTTTTTTAATAGATCGATTAATCGATTCATGCTCATCGCTAGCATATATCATTTTATATAACTAAAGAAAATGGAAGTACAGTACACTCAGATCCATCATTTTCAAAACCAGAAATCAAATAATGTAGAGTAGGAACGAAAGACAGGTCTAATCAACAATATTCAAAAGCAAAGCATACCCAGAAGAGAAGTAAATGGTGGCGATCCTAGTGTTTGCAGTAATATAAAACTTTTGAATATAGGATCCTAGTGTTTGCAGTAATATAAAATTTCATATAATATAATAATCAAGAGTTGACCATTAAGCAAATGCAATAATTGCTGCAAACCTATCAAGACTAATTAGGAATGTTCCATTATTCTTAATTAAAAAAAATAATATAAATACAAGAAACCTAGACCCATCGAATTTTCAATTTTATAATTGCAAATGTAAGTTCAACAACATGATTATTACTTAAAAAAAAATACTAAACTCAATATTCAACGTAAATGACGCCCCCAATCCAAAAGAAGTAGAAAATATATAGAAATTGAAGCTAATAGAAACCTGGAACTGGAATTAGAGGAGCAGTGCAGTCCTTAAAGTGCAGGATCATCGAGCTACTTCTCATTTATAAACTGATTGGAATAGGCAAAAATTGGAAAGCTAAAGCACAGCAACATACCTGGAAATAATGCTTGATGAACAATGCGGAATATATAATTCTCAAAATCATATCTTCACAAAGCCAAGAAATCATCAATAGCATATTGTGTTATTTCTCAAGGTAACCAATCTATCTATATGTTTTAAATAATCTTATACCCATTCCTCTCAATTTTCTAGCAACCGGAAATTCATGCAATACTGAACTAGATAAATATTATAAAACTATTTCCACCGAAAGGGAATCCAATTTATTAAACCTTGTAATATATATTAAGACACCAAGCTAAACTAACTTAATTATTTACCTTTGAATTTCATGCTTAACTCATCTTTTAAGAGCATTTAATTAATTTCTAAAGTATTAGTATCAACAAACATATAATAAGTATTTGTACATCAGGTATAAAATTTGATTTTTCTTGAAACGATAAAGCTAATGGTTTTGGCCAGCCTTGTCATTACATTTATATAAAAATATAACTTTTCAACTTATAAATTAATAATAAGGACACAAGGTTCATTCTTCTATTAGAGTATTTAACTAAACAGGCCATTAAACAATTACAATTCTAATTAAGTTCATGGATAATCCAAAGATAAATTAAACAGATGCATAAAATATAAAAGCGGACATTAAATTAATAATGAATGAACAATAATTCAAAGTTCCAAACAATTCGGAATATAATTAATATAGTGGGTTAGTATGTTAATTAATTACTTTCCTTATTCGGTTTAGTCTATATAGCTAATTTTTATGTGTTTTATTTGTAAATAAAATAATTTTAATTGACAAATGAAGCTGAAATTCTTTTACACAGCCGTAATTCATTATTAAAGCAATTAGCTCTATTTTTTGTCGCATTCAAAAAAATAAAAATAAAAAATGAGAAAAGCTAGTTTTTGTCTCGTGGTAAGCAACTTGGAGTGGCTAGAAATAGTGTTATCAAATATAATATAGCGTCCATCGTGACACTTAGAACAATGCAATATGACACATGAAAATAGTGTTATCAAATGACACTTAGAACAATGTTGCCTTGCTGATATGAATTTATTGAAATGGGGAACACTATGACGATAACATAGAAAGACAAAAGCATACCATGTCTCTTCTCCACGTCTATCAAAGAAGTCAATGCAGTGCCACCAACCGTCCATTCTGCAACAGGTGCAGCTAAATTCCCGACCTAAAGATGCAATAATATTGTATTACAACATCAATTCAACAATTGAAGCATCATAGACACTGCTTTTTATAAACTAATAGCATTAAATTACTCTAGAAATTTACAAACGCCATAGCCAGAAAAATATCACGCAAGAACAAACAAAATGCAATAAGAAAAGCTACTCACGGATGATACCAACCCAGTTTTTCCACTCTGAAGGAAAGCTCCAGCTCCATAGCCCAGAGCATAACAGTATGCAGAATCGAAGTTTTTTGGCAAACCACATCTTCCTTCATAACCGAGAATTTGAAGTAAAAACCCACAAAGCATATCATCACCAATTTTCCCATTTACATTGCCATTGTAGATATGAACAATGTAAAGAAAACTACTCCTAACATTTTCAAATTTGATGCACCATGAGTACAAAATTTTTGTTCTAAAAAAGAACCAAACATATGGATCTTAATTGAAAGTTGTAATTACCCAAAGAAGTGAGACTGTCCTTTGAATTGGCCTTTATATGCGTCTTGCTGCTTCCTATTCTCCAATTCGGTTTCAACCATTTGAATAAGCATTTTTTCACTCTCTATTTTGGCAACCTACAATGAAGAAGTTAAAAGATATTATAAGCATTAATTCTCTGCAGCACTTCACTGGATGAAGTCACAAGCAGCACAAATATAATCAATACCTAGACATTTCCATGCGGATCCCTTTCAAGCTTCAATTGTTCCTGAATTGCCTGTAGTAGAAATTCAGCCCTTAACTATGAACATTTGTTTATGGAAGAAAATCAATAACAACAATATTTCTATTCACCACCTCAGAAAATTGCCAACAAGAACAAAATCAATAGCAACAGAACAGTTAAATACCTGGGTTTTGACAATCAGTGGGTTTTGGCTAGTCTCAAATGCATCGACAGTTGACAAAGACAACAATCCAGGAGACACCAAGGAATCAGATAAAATCCTTTTGTTCTTATCATCCTGAGCAACCTTAAAAGACATCAAACGAGGAAGGGCACAGACCTTATTTGGGAAAGGCCAGTGGATCCTAGTAGCTTTGCTAAATCCTGAGAATTGACCAAAAAAATTAACAATAAATGTAATTATACTTTCCCTAGCACTAAACTTTGGTCAATTAACATATCATAGCTCAAAATATAATTGGAAAAATAGTTAGAACTCCAGACGTCGTATTGTTTACGATTGCGGCTATAGGGTCCTTATCCAAGAAGAAAACCAAATCAGAATTATTCCAATACAAGATAGATCACCTATCTCCTAAACACAACAAGAATTATCCATGGAAGTAAATCATAAAATTATCCAGGAAACATGGACATCTCATGTAAAAAATCTGAACTTTTTTGACACCCCAAAGGAAAGACTTTAAAGAAAAAAATAAAAGAGAAAGAGCTCTTACTGGACAAGATCTTGAAGTTGCTGAGCCCTAGTGCAAGGGTTAATGCCCTTGCGTAGAACATTATCCTGCGTATGCAATCCATTCACACGGAGAAGCACAAAAAGCCGAACAATCACAAGAAGACGGAGAAGAAAGAAGAAAGAAAAGCATGACAGCAGCCACAGAGATCGATAAATTTGAGTTATACTATTCAACTCAGTCTCAGTCAAGACAAGCAAAACTCATATCATTTTTAGAGAAAGAGAGAAAGAAAACGTATTATTTAGCATCAAATAAGGAAGAAAAGAAACGAATTAAAACAAGAAAGAAAAGAATTAAAATGAAAAGAAAAATGGAAATACACAGAACTGCCTTCTATGAGTTGAAGGCTAGAGCTCCGATCGATCGTCAGCTAAAGATGAGATTTCAGACTTCCTCACGCCACCAGTATTAGAGCAAGGGTTGTATATCATAAAATAGAAAAAAATTGCTAATTACTAAAAGAGGAGAAATAAAGAAATAAAAATTCTGCTGTGAACAAGAAACCTAAAAACAAACCCTAAACTAACCCTTGAGAAGAAGCAGATGAAGAATAGTCAAAAATTATGTTCAGCTTCATTGTTGTTGCGCTGCTGTCGTTTCTCAGTATTGGCAGGGGGAGAAGGAGAGGGAAAGGGTGAGCAACAAGGTAAGGGAGAGGGAGAGGGAATGGGAATGGGAATGGGAGAGCGAGAGGCCAACGGAGATTGTGAGTGCGAGGTAGAGGCAGAGGAAGAGGAAAATCTACAGAGTTTTTGAGGCAAAACGACGACTTAGGGAGAGGAGGAAAGTTAAGGAAATATTTATACCTAGGGCAAATCTTAAACTAGTAACGAAAATTTAGCCACGGAAACGGAATACCACTGCAATTTTTAATTGAAAGTGAAAAATAATAATGAAATTATTTTTTGGTTGCTAATTTAGCATCATAATTTTCATTCCGTTGCTATTTTAGCAATCGAAATACAATTTCATTACCATTTTAGCAACCGAAATACAATTTCATTGCTATTTTTCATTTTCAATTAAAAATTGCAATGGTATTCATTTTTCGTTGCTAATTTATAATTGAGTTGCTCAGTTATTAAATATAAATTAGCAACGAAACTTATTTTTCGTTGCTATTTTAGCAACCAAAATTAAGTTTCGTTGCTAATTTATATTTTATAATTGAGCAACTCAGTTATAAATTAGCAATAAAAAATGAATACCGTTGCAATTTTTAATTGAAAATGAAAAATAGCAACGGAATTCCATTTCGATTGTAAAATAGCAATAGAAATTAAATTCCGTTGCTAATTTAGCAACCGAAAAAGAATTTTATTGTTATTTTTCACTTTCAATTGAAAATTGCAACGGTATTCTATTTTCGTTGCTAATTTAGCCACGGAATCCAATTTCCGTTGCTATTTTAGCAACAAAACTTTTTTTCGTTGCTAATTTTCGTTCCAAAATTTTCCCTCCACCTGTTGGTGCCTTAATTAGCAACGTTATATGTATTCCGTTGCAAATATCCGTTACTAAAATTTGGCGCTAAAATTTCCTCTTTTTTTAGCAACGGAATACAACCATTTTTTATTCCGTTGCTAAATGTAAAAACTTCAACCAATTTTAGCAACAGAATTGATTTCCGTTGCTAATTAGCAATGGAAAAAAGATTGCGTTGCTATTTGAATATCCTCTAGTAGTATTTTAGTTCTGTATGTAGTCATTTCCTATACTGTATAAGTGAATTTATGATCATTTTTGTTATATTTTGTGATGATTATTTGTACTAATTTTTTTGCCTTTGGTATTGTTTTTGTGAGTATGTATTTTTGTGACCATTTGGAGGTTTTTTCGAGAGGTGCATTTTGTTGGGATTTGTGCACTAGTATATCGACGACTCTGGTCATTTCGCTCGGTTAATTCTCTTTTTATTGCATATTTTATCTTTTATTCTGGTTTCATTTTATTTTTTCTTAGGTTATTCATTTATTTAGTATTCATTTTTGGATGTATTATTATTTCGGGGATGTAATAGTTAATAAAAAAGGGTTTTTTTGCACTACAAAAGAAAAGGCACTTAAAATATTTTCTATTAAATAATCAGGTCTTTCTTCAAACCATGTACCAATATCCAACTTGTAGCCCAAATCCACGCGAAATAAAAACTAAGACTTTTGTAAAATATGCATGAGGGAATCAATATTTTTAAACCCAAATGAATACCCCGATTTATGTATGTATACTATTCTATTGTAGTTGTGGGACGATTTGCTCATGTAATAATTTAAGTAGAGCTTTATTTTTGAGTATTTGTTTGCTGCTTTCCTTGCTATGTTTAGGATGTTTATTTAATCCTATCACTTACATCGTGTGAGAGAGGAGTGAGGATTAAATGTAAGTATAAAATAAACACCTAACTAAGATGCGTAATAAGAGTGATGTCCCAAATACTAATTTATGTTGGGCATCAAAAGATCGAGATTCATTTTCCAACATTTTGTTGGGTGACGACTCTATGACACCTACCTCTTTTTAGTTTATTAGTAGACGTCTTCATGTGTTAACTATCAACAGTAATTAGGGCTTGATCATTTTTATTGTGAAATAGTTAATTCATGAGTTAAGTGAGCTTATCCCGATCTTGAATCCTAAAAGCAGGCCTCCGAGAGCTAATCTAGATTACAAGCGCGGCTTCGGCATGCATCACACTATTAATCCAATTTACCATAAGCGTACAAAGCATATTGATGTGGATTGTCACTATATTCGGGAAGTTGTGAATACTTATGTTGTTTCTCTTCCTCATGTTTTCATTGCCTTACAAATAGTTGATGTGTTTACAAAAGCTCTCTCGACAACATCACCAGCTCCTTATTAACAAATTGATGCTTCTTGACCGATCAACATCAATTTGAGGGGGATCTTACCATATATAGATAATATTTATTTTGTTATAACTGCCGTATATTTGCTTATATTGTACAGCTATAATTAGACGTAAATTAGCCTGTCATAGTGCCGATAATCCTCCTTTAGATTGTACAACTATAGCTTGAGGCAAATATTCATTTATTTATTTGAATGATAGGCAAGAGAATATCATCCGATATTCAACCAAAAATTCTCTCTTTTTCTATCAAGTTTATCAACTGCTTCTAATTATTAGAAAAGAAAAGAATTACAACCATATATATACAAAGAATGAAAAAAAAATGTGGTTAACTCCTTAATTACCTAACTAATACTTTAATACACGTCTTCTAAGTCTTGTACTTCATGCATATTTCAACAATTGAAAGTTTGCCCCATTTTCCCAACCATCTTTCTTCTCCAAATACATATCTTTAAAAAATAAATATAATATAAAATCAAAATTCATTGATGAATATATTTTTTTTACTACCTACATCAGTATTTGTATCTTGGAGATAAATCAATTAGTTTCAAGATTCCTCAGACAAATCGCATAATTTTATGTACATAATAAGGTTTCTTCACTATACAAAATGCACTGAATAAAATCTGTTGCTAAAGCGTTATAGCGACGGAACTTTGTTCCTTTAGCAATGACTAGTCCATCGCTAAAATGCGTTAGTTTAGTCTTGTAGCTTATCCCCTAATGGTAATAATTAATTATATTGATACGTTTTCGGTATATATGGGCTTTAGATTGGATTTTGTCCAAGTGTCACACCGAGTCGAGCTTTCGATAGAAAGTGTCAAGAAAAGTACATAAATGGCTAACCTTCTAAATAGAATTTCGCTATCTGCGTCATAAATCTGTTGGGATTTATTATTCTCCATAAGTTATATTTGTAAATCCCACACTGTGTAAAAGAAGAAGAAGAAGAACAAGAAGAAGATGCATGTCACTTAGGATTATATGAATTATTTCTATTGATTGCAATGCCAACTATATAATTTATTATCATATTGTTACATATTCACTTCAAATCAAATCAAATGATTACAATATTCTCTTTCAAACAAACATTATTTCATTATAATAATTACAATATTCGAAGATCCAATCAGAAATTAAGAAAAAAAAGAAGTGAAACAATAACTAAGAAACAATTAGATATTAAGTTTGTTATTAATAAGAGCCAAAGTATTACTAGTCATACTAGCAACATTCAAGATCAACTTTTTGAGCTTTCTCTGAATAGAAGATCTAACCATAGCCCCATCAAAATCATCAGTACAAGTATCTTCATCAGTAATGGCAGCACTAATCCATGTTTTGATGTTGGAAATCTGAAATCTCACATCAGAACTGCTCAAATTCAAACTGCTTAAAGCCTTTAAAGATTGGTTTATCTCATCAATGCTGTCATCAATCTCGTAAATACAATCTTAAATCACTTCAATTTCTACGTTGCTAGGTCTTTTCTGATTTAATAGGGCGTAAATTAAAGAAGAAGTGTTAGTTGCAACTTGAAGGGTTACGTTTAATGCAGTGGTACAAAGGGTTAAGTTATTGGTTTTTACTATATAGGCATAGCAGGAGAGTGAATTGTAGCAAAGTTTTGGATATCTTGTGCAATTGCAGGCTGTTTTTAGGTACTTTTTGTAAGTACTATTAGTGGTGGCGACAGCCGGAATGGTGGTAGTGGTGGAGGTGATGGCGGTAGTGGTGGAGGTGATGGCTGTGGCAATGGATAGAAGAAAGGTAAGAGCAAGTGTGAGAAGATGAATTTTGGTGCTAGTTTTAGATTCCATTTTGCAACTATGGGGTGCATGGTGGAGAGTTGAGAATCAATTTTTATAGGCAAAAATATGAACTAGCAATTAAAATAATAATAATAATAATAATAATAATAATAATAATAATAATAATAATAATAATAATAATAAAAATAAATGAAGGAATGTAAAATGGGATATGATGATGATAATAGTTTGATTCTGTGCTCTCTTATTGTGAACCGTAAGTTATGCATATATATGATTTATCCAACTATTGACATCATTAATTGTTTTTCTATTTTATATGCAATGACTTAATAGTTCACTTATTTTGAAAAAACAATGCTATTTTATGTTACAAGTGATATCTGAAATATATAAATCGAACTCTTAAAAGTCTAAATTCGGTCTAAATTATTATTTGCACTTACTTTTATTAAAAAAATTTGCAACAAATCATACATTATTCTATTAATAATTAATTGTTATGGATCGTTATTTAACATTAATGATTTAACTCATTTAATATAACAATCTCATAAACTATATGAACTCCTTTAGCCCCATCAAGGTCGTTGTACTTAAGATTTCATTTCTTACATTTCTCTCAAAATACTATAACTCTCTTTTTTTTTTTGAACTACTCAAAATACTATAACTTAATCATCAAAATTTTCTCCATAAAAAGTCGGCCGATGCTTTTTCTTTTTGAAATGGATAAGGAAAGGTTCAATTTTTGAAATTGATAGTGACATTAATTGTGAAAGATAGAATGCGTGTAGATGTTGTGAAGAATATAGCTGCCAGAGAGCCACCGGCTGACGGCCTCGGGGTATATTCTAAGCAATAAATTATTTCTGCCCTAAGAAATGCCCCATTCTTTGGATTTTGACGCTTTATCTAAAATAATCAGTTGCAAACATTTTTCTTTAATATGCTATCTATAACATCTTCAACTTGTAAATGCCTCCGTCAATTACAAGAGCTAGGCTTTTCCTGGAATTAAACAAAATCCCTACCACTTTTCTAGTATTGATGCAATCTGCAGCTCTTGATATTCTACCCATTTTTTTTGTTTTTGCTTGATAGGTTGATGTCTGCATATTCTACATTTTATTTGAAAGGGACTAACTATATAATTGGGATATCCTTTTTGCAAGGTTTTGAAATTTAAACCAGCCCCACAGGTTCAATTGGAATTACTGAAAATTGGTTACTGTATTGCTCCAAATTAGGTTAAAAAAAAAATCTAAGATCCAGATAAAAACTGGCAAACCAGTCAGTTGAACCATGATCTTATCCACTCGATAGTAATTCGACCTTTTTTATTTTAAAAAAATACATCCATTTTTTTTATATATGTACACTTCCTTTTCTATCACATTTTTGGGGGTCTCTTGTAATCACAAATACTAATTCTAGTTGTTCAATGTTATTAAATTCGGTTTGACCCAAACGGTCGACCCAGTTTGATCGCAATTCGGCAAAAAATAGGTTGATCCAATATAAAATTCAAAATAAGGAAAAATTTGAATTGAATCGGAACTGGTAGAACCGGTTCAACCTCAAAATTGTGCGTTTTGTTATAAATCTCTGAAATTCCCTTTTCTTCTCTGCCCTAACGTACTAAAGACTCACCCTCTCTCTACAGTCATGGCCAGCCACTCTGCTTCTCACCCTCTCGCCGAGCCATCTTTCTTAGATTCTTATTAGTATTCTGTTAGCTGAAATTTTTTTAAGGGGTAATGAGTTATGTTAACTTGCTGATATCTGAAATCTGGTTTAGAAGTCATACTTTTACCTCATCTTCCCTTAAATTCTCAACTTAAAACCTAGTGCTAGTTCAATTTTCAGATACAGTGAGAACTAATTCTTGATTCACTTAATAATATGGTGAAGAGATTACTCTGTTTGATGCTCTATTTCTTCAAGCGTAAGCATGCCTAATTATTTGTTGAATTGAGAATGCTTCGGTTACTGCTCTACTTCTTCATATTGAGATTGCAGTGTGATGGCTATGGGATAATTTTGAATTGGATTTGCATAACTTCAAATCTAGTTTATAATTTTAAGTTGTTAAATTTTTTGTAAAACCAATCTAAATGGATTGGAGTTGAAGATGACAATGAAAATTGATGATTAATTATATGTCTTCAAATCTTAAATGAATTTATTTAAATGCTTGTTTTTGATATCATGTGAATTTATTTAGATAATTAATACTTATAAATTATATTTTGGTTAACCGAAAAATCAATCAGAAACTGAAACGATTTTACGGTTTTTACTTTTAAAAATCTGTGGTTAACTAAAACAATTTTAAATTGATTTATATATATTTTATAAATTATATTTTAAATTTTACACTTATATTTTTTAATAATTATATAATTTATAAATATTATGATATATAATTTTGTAAAACATTATTAAAACACATATTTTTAGTAAATAAACATTAAAATTATTTTATTATTATTATTATTATTATTATTATTATTATTATTACTATTATTATTATTATTATTATATGTATATAATTAGCACTCTGTTGTTAGTTTCATATTTAATATACCTAATTCTTATAATTAATTATGAAAATTTTATTTTTTATTTTGATTCTTTTAACGGATATTATATTTAATTTGTATTTTTTTTATTTCTAAAGCACTTTTAACTATTAAAAATAATATTACAAATTGTATAATTTATTAAATTTATATATTAAATTTTTTTAGTAGTTAACCGATAAATCGATTCGAAAATTCGAGTTAAAAACGAAACTGATATAGCGGTTAACCGAAATTAATGAATTGGCTTGATAAAATTATTAACGGACCGATTAACCGGTCCATGTTCACCCCTACTTAGAATCATTTATTTGATTTTTATATTTACAAACTTTATTAGAATTAAAATTAATATTTTTATATTGATATTTGATAATTAGTAGATTTTTAAAAGTATTTTTATATACCATATTTTAAATTTTTTATAAATAATTATATTTAAAAAATAATAAAAATTTCGAGTTAATCCGATTGAATTAGTTGATCCATGATCTAGTTGGCAAGCCGAGTCGACATCTAAGCTAAGTGTCAAAACATTGGTTTTAGTATAATATAGGTTACTTTTATTTTGAAAATTAATCCCTCCATTCCAAAACAATAGGTCCACTTCTATTTTCAAATAGTTTTAAAAAGTTAGTTTTTATAGTTATAAAATAATTAATAATTTATCAATTATGCCTTTCAGTGTTTTTTTTTTTAAAAAAGAAATGCCTTTTATTTGTATCATGTATTATCCCTTATTGTTTTCCATTCATAGTAGAAAAGATTGTTAAGAAGAGATATTGATGTGAGACCTTTTATGACTTGAGTAAAGTACAAAAGGGCAATATATAAATTATAAAGTTAGGTATTACACATCAAGTCATTTTAAGTTCTGTTTGGAAATGAAACAAATAATTGAATTCAAATTTATTGATTATTTAAAATTAAATAAATGTATTGTATTAATTTATAAGTTAACAAGAAAATAAAAATAGCATTCAATTATTTATTTTCATTTATTTCATGTATATAAGTTAACAATAAAAAAGCATATCATTAGCATTTATTTTCTCCATACATATCCAAGCTAAATCAGACTTCAAAAAGTTTTTTTTTTTGCCGTATGGCTGCCACATGTGCGCCGCTTTGATATGTCAACATGAACTTTGACATGCCACAATTCCATGGGTTACCATTAATTCCATTTGTCACATCATTTTTCCATCCAAAAAAAGACCTAAAATCACACAATTTATGTCAATGTGAGGGTAAAAACTTCAAAAATTGAAACATTGAGGCAAAATCAATCTGGGTAAAAACAATGTTTATCCCTAAAAGATCATCTCTTTCTTGGCAAAATGGGAATGTCAATGTGCCCCAATGGAGAAAGAGAAAAAATGCACTTGCGAGAATAAATTAGATAGCTTTATTGAAAGAACGTAACATTTAATTCCTAAAATTACAACTTGATAACCATATTTTCCAGCTACGGTAACTCCAGCTACGGTAACCAAAGGATAGAATACAGGTTAGAGGCTATCAAAATACAAAACCACATATCTGGTACGAGAATAAGATGCAGCTAGGTGGGATCACAATAGCCAGAACAAGAATCATGACTTGCAAAATGCATGAAGTGTATCATCAAGGGCCTTTCTATCGTAATCCCCGGTAAATACACAATTACCTAGAGGCCCTTTCAGCAGGATAAGCCTTAGCAGCCCATCAGCCACCTTCTTATCAACCTGCCATTCGATATAAGAATAACGGCAACTTAGCAGCGTGATATAACAAATTAAGCTTTCAATAGCAGCAGTATCTTACCGCCATAACAGACTTGAACATATCCACCGTCATGGTTTCAGGTGGGGGAGGGTGAGCAGCTTAGCCTGTTTTAGAATGCTGTCGACTCGCTTTACAATGGATTCATCAATCCAGCCAAGGCGATATGACATGTCAACAGCCATGACCTGAACATTATCACACAAACAACATAAACAGAGGATAAGGCAATCCATATGTATTAATTAATGAAAGGATGTCAAACCATGCAAACAACAAACACAATACCATGCCAGCTGCAACAGCTTCTCCATGGAGCCACTTCCCATATCCAACACCAGTTTCTATAGCCTGAAGAGACATGCCAAGAACATACGTAATCAATGAATTGTTTGGAGATGAAGAATGATCCACTCTGGAAACATAAAACTCCAATATACTGAAATGCTTTTAAAAGCAAATGGAAGCTAAAGTAAAAGGATTCAGATAATATCAGATGGAGGCCAGGGAAAGAAAATGGAAATACTTAATTTACATATTGAGAGGACGGGTTGATCAAATAGACATGAGGGCTAACAAGGCCTAGAGGCTAATAAAGAGATTGGCTTTATTATCCACTCTCCACAGGTGTGGGCTAACAAGATCCACTGTTAACAAACCCTTTGTCTCATTCATCAATAGAGATTGATCAATTATCTGCATTTTGTGGGGCTAACAAGGTCTAGGGCTAATAAAACACTTCCTCTCATTCATCAATAGGGGATTCATGCCTTAGGCTTGAATCATCCAGGGAAAACGAAAAGAAATTCAATAAACATTTCTTATGCAAGACTTGATCAGGCATTGATGCCAACACACATGTTACTAAGCTGCAACGAAGACTGCCTGTAATACTGCAGACCTCTATTCTTAACCATTTAGACAATCATGAAAAGGAGTATAACCTTAATCATCCACTGCACTTGTACCAAAAATAAAAAAAAAATAAAAAAAAGGGGTTCCACATAAACAGACTTACATGACCAAATGTGTGACCCAAATTCAATGTTGCCCTGAGTCCACTTTCCTTTTCATCCAAGGATACTACCTCTGCCTTATTTTCACAAGAACGCTTTATGGCATATGCCAAAGAACTTGGATCCCTGTAATTTGTGAACCCAGACGAGTACATTAAGGAAAAGCGCCATTATCTAAAGCATGCATATTTGCTTCCTTTATGGAGATAAGTTAAATGTTTTTAAGAGTATATTTACTACATTAGATTGGGGTAAAAAAAGTAATCATAAAGAAGAAGGATTAACCATATAGATTCCTGGAGGCAGAACTACGAACAAATAATATGAAGCCCCATCTAAAGAGACCCCTTCCCCTTGGTTGCACATCTAACAGTATTGATTGATTATGTAAGTGCTCAACAACAAAGCACAATATGCCAATTCACTCAAACATTAATTAAATCTCAATTTGATGAATGTTTAATACCTTGCCATTAATTTTGACATGTTCTTCTCCTGCCACTCAAAAAATTCAGCGTCTCTTATAAGCCCATACTTTACAACCTCAGCAAGGCCTGATGCTAATTCTCTATCTGGCAGTGTGGTTTAGAGTGTCAGTGTCAATAAGAACACACTGAGGCTGGTAAAACGCTCCAATCAGATTCTTTTCCCAAGGGGGTGATTTATCCCAGTTTTTCCTCCAACAGAAGAATCCACCTGAAAGGCGAAGAAATTTGCTAAGAACAAAGAACATGAGATTCATTTAGCAAAGCCAAATAAATTGCCAAAAAGAATACAGTTAAAACAAAAGGGTTTACACTAGCACAAGGACCTGTGCCATAACAGTTGTAGGAATCTGAATGAAATTAACACCGCGAAGAAAAGAGGGCAGCTGCATATCCACACATATCACCAATAACACCCCCTCCAAGAGCAAAAAAAGTACATTTCCTATCCAACCTTGATTCAATAGCTTTATCAAACACTTTCATTAGAACTTCCTATAAGCACAGGTAACATAACATCAGTTCCATCCAGTCATACAAAACCAGAAAACAAAATCAGAAATTTCACAGCACCCACCATGTTCTTATATTTCTCACCATCAGGCAAAACTACACTCTCAACTGAAACATTTGGGTTCCCTCCAGTTAACGCATCAACAACTTTATCCAGATATATTGGTCCAACTGTGTTGTTGGTGGCCACAAGCACTCTCTTCCCATGCACATGCCTAGAGAGAAATCAAGTAAAATTTACCAAGATTGAATCTTTATTTCTTTTTCAAGAAAAACCAAGAAGACATCAACCCAAGCAGTACCTTTGCAGCAATTCGGGTTGATCAAGAAGGCCGGATCCAATGTAAATCGGATAGCTACGGTTACCCAAATCGACTTCAACAATGGTAGGTGCTTTAGCACTTGCTTGACCAACCGATTGATCCATAACTTGAGCACCACTAGCATGAATCCTCGACGACCCAATACGATTCAAACTCAGCACAGGAAGCCCAACCCTTTTCGAACGCAAACAAAAGGGGTTAGGGTATCTGAATCGAAGATAGAATTGGGGCAAATTTTTGGGCTTTAAAGTGGAAGAATTGGCGGTGGAGAGAGAGAGACTGAATGCATTTGATGTGGAAGCCATGGGATTCTGTTCCGGGTGGAACCAGGTGGGTTATGGTGAGAAGGGAAAAGAGAAGTTTGGGTAATGTTTGGTTCTGCAAATGATGAGAGTTTGGTAAGCATTTCTTAGTAAGTTGTGGTTTTTGTCGGAGAAGAAGAGAAGGGAGAAGTGGGGGGTAGGTGAAGGAAAGGCCAGTGGTAATTGAAGTCGCTTGACCCAGACCTGTAGGTCCGGTTTTAGCTAAATTATGAATTGCGTTCAGATCAACTATTTTTCTTTTTCTTTTTTTTTTTTGGTTTCTTAAATTCCTTCCACCAAATTAATTATTATCGGTTTTCTCCCAAACCCTATGACGAAACAACGAGTGTTGGCAAGCACGAATATTTTCTATTTGACCCGCCCAATGTGATTCGGGGCGTGTGAGCCGTTAATTTAATAAGACATACTCAGTTCGACGGTATAAATGTATGAGCACTACATGTGTATGATGTGATTGGACAGTTAAATCAATAAAAAAGCGCGATTCGACCGTTCAAATGTACAAATACTACATGTATGCGCATTGAGTTAGTACTCTTAAGCCACATATCATATTAAGTACGTATTGATATTTACTTAATGTACCTAAATATTTATTGGTTACTGGTAGAGCTAATACTGAGGCATGCTTAATAATTTAGAGCTAATAATGACACTTTTGTCTTTTTTTAGTTTATCATTTAGAATTTAATTTCTAGAATCAGCAGTAAAAAGATCTTAAATGTATTCGACCAATGTGATGAAATGGGTATTTTTATTTTGCAAGGAGACTAGGTTTGCTTTGGATCCAGACATCAACGGGAAGAGACTGGGTTTGAAAGTATGATTATAACAAGAATTTTCAGTAGATACCAAAATGTCAACTTTTATATAAAACTCATGGCTGGGAATTAATTTAAGCCGGGCGATACTTCAATATTCGCGTTCAATTATTATTTCACAGCATATCTATACCCTTCAATATCACATATAAAAGTCGTTTTAATCTCAAGGATGTAACCACTTTATTTAATATGATTACTAGTGATTCTTAGATTGTTGAAAAGGAAGATGGGCATGGATAGAGCCGAAGTCTAATCATGCTAGAGAGTCTGAATGAGTGAATCGAATCATAGTCTAATTAGGTTACATATGTAAGAAATATGGCTTGATATTATGGCTCATATTTCATAACTCCATTAGGTTTAGGATTTTATTAATTTAATAGTATATTAAATTTTGACTCTTAATTAATTAGTATTTGATGGATGTAAAAAATTTAAAATTAATAATTATATAAACTAGTACTCTCTCCACACTAATTAAGAGTACGCAGACAAAACAAATACAGAACGATTGTATTTTGGTTATCCATCATGTTACTGCTATAGAAAGATGGTTAAGAAAGAGAAATTAGTTCGACTAGTTTGTGGTCGTTGAAAGTCCTTGCATCAATGTCGAATTTCGCTCTATATAAGTGATCTATCCACTTTTGTATGTAATTATTATCATATTTAAGATCCGAATAGGAATACTATTTATAATTGATTTATGTTTTAGTGATTTGATCTTTAATTATGAAAAACTAACAAAATAGTCTAAATGGGCATATCAAGTCGAGCCTACTTGGACTTAAGAGCCTAAATATGCCTTTTTAAATAGATAATCCCTAAAAATTAAAGACATAACGAGTGATGCCAAATATTTCCGAGATTAACACTTCGATGTTTATATTAGATCCTTGGACTATGGGCAAAGCTGAATTTTTTTGTGGGGACTTTCACAAAAATACCCAAAAATAGGAAGCCCATTTTAAAAATACCACTTCTTTTTTCCCCTTTCAAATTTTACTTTTTTAAAATTTTCATTTTTAAAAATACCCCTTTCTCAATTTAACTAAAACCCTCTTTCAGTCCGTTCTTTTTCATCAGATTTTTCATCGTCTTCTTCCTTCTTTTGCGTTTTTTTTCATCTTTTTTTCTTCATTTGAGAGATTTATTCGGTTTCTTCTGTTTCATCTTCTTCATTTAACGACTTCGATAGAGTGGACGTAGCATTGAGGGGTGTGCTGGTGGAGGGAGTTCGCCATTGATAGCACAGAGTAGGTTTCTTTCATTCTGTAATCGGATATGAAGCTGTCGGTCAATCGGCCCCTTAGATTGCAATATCGGCACAAGCAAACTGTGCACGCTAAGAAAAAAGGATGGATGTTCATTTGGCAATTTCATCTCCTTGTATCTCCTTCATTTGATTCCATCTCCTTGCATTTCTTTTGTTTGATATATTAAAGCTATGATTCCGTCTCCCTACATTTTCCTCTCCTCCTTCTGGGTAAGTCTACCAATTCCATTCTATTAGTTTGTTTAATTCTTTATTTTGAATGCCTGTAATTAGATTTTTAGTTTTTGTATTATTCCATTGAATTCAAATTTATCCCGAATACCTTATGCCAAGGATGTGCTTTAATATGATGAAATTTATACTCTGTATAATTTGGTTTCATACACCTTATTTCCTCCCATGTTGGAGTGCCCAAAACCTACAAAACCAGTGTAATTTAGCTTTACTAAAAGAATATATCAATAATTAAAATTATGCTATAGATCTAGTTTACTGACATTCAACAAATCTCTATGATAAAATGCTTATCTGAAATTTGAGAATTAACAAAATGGCTTATAATCTGTTAAAACTTATATTTTAATTGTTGCCCACAAAATATTTGATAAAATGCCAATATGAACTTTTTGATATAATAAAATTTAATACAATATAATTAATTTCTCAATATCATTTTATTGATATTGTATTTTGATAATTTTTCAATGCAGATATCGATAATATTCCGGTTTTGATTAGGTATAAAGGAAAATGGACCATTGATAACAATTTTGAAGGATTTGAGGTTAAAGGAGTATTAATACCAAATGATTGTAGTTATGAACATTTTATTGTTATACTATCAGAGCAATAGAAAATTAATACAAAAATAACTCATTTTAATATAAAATATTCTGTCAAAGATTTTTCATTAGAAATAGATGAAGACAATAGCATGTAGGTTTTCTTGGAATTAAAGAAGAGGGACTCTGATCTCACAGCATATCCCTTGTGTATTACACTGATTGATCAAGGTTAGAAACAAAAAATTTTATTTAATTTATTACTTATGCATTTTAATAAAAAAATTTGGACAAAAAAAGTATAATTTGGTATACCGGGTGGTATACCTAGTATACAAACCGGTATACCAAATTCCATAATAGATTAGCACAATAGAATTTGTTATACTGGTAGGTATACCGGGTATACCAACCGGTATACCAAATTTCAGAATAAGTTAACATTATGAAATTTGGTATACCATAGTATACCGCGTGGTATACCAAAAAATATAACATCTTTCTGAAATTTAAATTTATTATTTTTTTATATTTAAGCTCTAACAGTAAAATACATACAGATTCAATAATTGAACTGCAAATAGCAACAACAAATTCTTCATCATTAGAAGACCAACCACTTTTAGCATTGCAAGGAAACATTTTCGAAATGATGGATTATGTCAGCATATTGAGCATAGATACTATTGAGAAAACGAAGGATAAGACTGATGAAGAAGAATAAGATACAAGGATAACATAATCTATTACCATAAATAACCCAAGATATCCTAATATAGAGGTTGGACAACTTTACAATGACAAGGAGACCCTTAAAAAAGCTTTAAGTTTATTTGCATTAAAAAACAACTTTCAATACAAAGTTCATAAATCATGTGTCAAAAGATATGTTTTGAATTGTGTGGATGAGAATTGTAGTTGGCAATTAACAACATCAAGGATGGGAAATACAGGTATATTCAAAATCAGAAAGTTCATTAACATTTATACTTGCCCTATGCAATCGAGATTAGGCAATCAACGATAGGCAACGTCAAATGTCATTAGAGAAATCATGAAGACAAAGTTCTTGAATGTGAAATCGGTATACACTCCAAATGATATCATTAATGATATGAAAGTCTATTTTGGGGTTACAATAAACTATAGGAAAGCTTGGAGATCAAAAGAAAAAGCTCTTGAAATGCTTAGGGGAAACCCTGAAGATTTTTATGCTCTACTACCCAACTATTTGTATATGTTAAAGACTATTAATCCTGGATCTGTTGTTGATATTCAAACAGGAGAAAATGGGACATTCCTATACTTTTTTATTGCTTTAAGAGCTTTAATTATGAGATGGAAGCACTGTAGGCCAATAGTTGTTATTGATGGCACGTTCTTGAAATCAAAATATGGAGGTACACTAATCACAATATGCACACAAAATGCAGCAGGTAAAATTTACCCTATAGCCTTTGCTGTGGTTGATTCTGAAAATGATTGTTCTTGGTAATGGTTCTTCATGATGTTTAGGGAAACATATGGTATAATAGAAAGTATGTGCATAGTATCGAATAGACATGATAGAATTGAGAAAGCCACCAAAAAATTTTTACCAGAGATTAGCCATTGTGTATGCTCTTGCCATTTATGGAACAATTTGAAGACAAATTTCAAGAAAAATTCAAGTAAGATTAAGGATTTATTTTTTGGAGTATCTATGGCATACACATCTGAAGAATTTAAGTACAAAATGGATGAGATTGATAAAGTAGATTCTCGAATTAAAAGATATTTGGCTAATATTGGATATGAAAAATGGTCAAGAGTACATTCATTGAACAATAGGTTCTCTGTCATGACCTCAAACATAGCCGAATCAATGAATGTAGTAAATAAATCAGCAAGAGAGCTCCCAATAATGGCTTTAGTTAAATATTTGAGAGAATTGACATAAGAGTGGAGTTAAAAAAATAGACAACTAGCATTGTCAACATTCATAACACTTGCATAAAAAAATCATGAAGATAAACTGAGAAAAAGCTACATTTTTTCTCAAAAAATGACGGTTAGATCTCAAAATCCAAATATATTTGTCATGTATGTTCAAATCTGTAATGTTTTATACTAAGTATACCAAAAATCTACCTTGTTATACCAAATTCGAGATATGAAATTACAAATCTTGAATTTGGTATAATGAGGTACACTAACAATTATAAACGAAAAATATTCTCTTCACAAAATTCTAAAAATGTTATTTTATTATTTTTTTCAGGTGAAAGCTTCAAGCAATGATACATTTACTGTCCAAGAATACGACAAGAGTTATATGGTCAATATGAAAGAAAAAACTGTAGCTGTAATCATTTCCAAATGGATGAATTTTCATGTCTACATTCTTTGGCAGTGGTGAACGAATATCACTTAAACCCGTATGAATATTGTTCAGTTTACTACACTAAAGATGCAATGCTAGCAACCTATGAAGGGATAGTGTATCCAATTCTTGAAAGGAAAACTTGGAAAATACCTACTGAAGTTAATGGAGAATTGGTGTTACCACCGATTGAAAGAGTTAAAGTAAGAAGGCCTAAAAAAAGAATAATGAAATCAGGTTGGGAATATAAAGGGAAAGTTAGGTGCGAAAAATGTAGAGAGTTTGGATATAATCGGAAGACATACAAAAATGCTGCAAAATAGACAATATTTTTTCTTTTCTTTTTTTAAATACATAACTGGTATGCTAGGCATACCATCAATTAGACAATATTGTTATTTTACACAAAAAGTGAAAAAACTCAATTGAAATATATACAATTAAAAAAATTTCCTTTTTTTATTCATTTATCATAAATTGTATTTCATTTTTTTGTTTTAATTAATAGTTAAAAAATGTCTATTAACATTCCATTTAATATTTTCAAATGTAAAATATAATTTTAATTTATTTAAAGTGATATACCCAATGATATACTTGGCATACCACCTGGTATACTAGGTATACCAGCAGGTATAACTGGTATACAACCTGGTATACTAGGTATGCCGGACGGTATACCTAGTATACCACTTGGTATACTAGTATACTAGGTATATCGGGCTGTATGCTTGGTATACTAAGTGGTATTCCAAGAAAAACATAAGAGTTTCAAGTCTAAATTTTGGTATATCAAGCAATATACCTGATATACCGCTGGGTATACCAAAATCTATAATTGAAATTGTCTTCTAGATTTTGGTATACCAACTGGTATCCCTAGTATACCGACGCTATACCAAAACCCATAATTCAAAAAATTAAAAATATAAAACCAATATTTTGTACTTATGCAATCTTGATATTTCTACCTGTCAACCTCCCCTAATAAGACTATTTATTAAAATATATGTTTAAAAAACTAATATTTTGCTCATATGTGTAATAAATGTTAATGCTAATGTTGTTGGTCTTATTCATAGCAATCTTGACCTTTTTTACCTGTCAACCTTCTCCAATAAGACTTTATTATTGCTCATGTATTCAGGAAAACAATCACTGAACTTTAACTTTTTAACATTTGATAAAATATTTACAAATATTGTTTCATATATACAAATTGTCAAGTTACAATAGCTTTTCCTTTATAATATTTAGAAACTTTTTTCAATTTAGGTCCTCTATGAGGTGCTTCAGACTCACTCTCAACCTCTTGCACCCGCTTTGTGAATCCATGATGATATAAAGATATTGCCAATCTAGCTCGATGGACTTGTTCTTTATGAAATACTCAAAAAATGATAAAATAAAAGCACCACAATCAATGCAACAACAAAACCATAGGCATTAATACAAAATTTTGTTTGTTAAAAAAAGTATCAAAATATGCCCATTTTCTTGCAGTGGTAAACCCTACACCTCCACAATGTCGAAAGGATAAGTCCATTCTTTGTTGCATAGGCTCCTCCATGAAAATTAATATCCATTCGACTACTATAAAATCCAATTGCTTGTAAAAAATAAGGAAGCAAAATACTATATGCACCTAAAACATAATCTATTGAATCTTTACTCTTTTTTGACCTCAAAGAATCATATGCATATAAACACCTATAAAAAAATAACAACCTAACAAGAATCCAATGCCATTCTTTTTATACATTGATAGGAAACAAAACATTACCACAATGAGCCCATGACCTACCACAAAATAAACCATACCCAAGAATGCAATCGAAAACTCGATTATCTAAATTCAAAATAGATGGGTCCTTTCCTTTCTTCAAAAACTTTGTATAAAACTTCTGTAATGTTTGATCAAATGCATTATCTGTTGTTGTAAAACTTACTTCCATATTTTCGAAATACTTCCTTTTTTTCCTCAAGTAGTAAAAAACAACATCTATGTACTGTAAAAAAAATGAAATAAAGTAAATAAATATTTAATAATTTTAAGCAAATAAAACAAAGAAAGAACATATAACTTACTGAAGATGATAAAGGTTGACCATAACTGTACAATGAATAAAACCATGTATTCTTATCCACAACGTCCACTTCAAAATTAAAAGGTTTTTTAATATCATCAACCTCCTTGTCATATATCTTTCTCCTACAAATCAACAATTTAAAATTTTTATAAAAAAATATACAAAAAAAGAATATCTAAAAATTAGTAATAATAATTACTTTCTATTCTTTTTCATTCCTTCTTTTAACTAATTATCGAAACATACTTTCAAAGAAGTTGGTGGCTCCTGCCTAATTTTATCGTCAACTGGCACCTTATCGATGAGTTCTATGAAAATAACATTGCGTTTTGTCACACTTTCATTTGAACGAAAAATGTTCACGTATGGGGATTTCATAATTGCAGCTAGTTTGATCTCCCTTTTTTGCACATACGGAGTGAGGGTCACATTAGGAATGCCTTAGAACACAACAATTTCCTTTCCAATAACTTCATATGTTTCAGAAATCTATATCAAATAATAAATATAAATATTGATTAGATCATCATAAAAAACAAACAAGAAAAATAATTAGAAACATTGCATTTAATAAACAATCTGAATTATACATTTCAATACAAAAATTTTATACAAAAAACAAGGATTATATGCATTATATAATTTGCTATACAGTATGGTATACCTAGTATACCGGCTGGTATACCAAATTTTAATACATGCTCAAATTCTGAAATTTGGTATACCGACTAGTATACCTGATATACCAAACCATAGAACATGATTGCATTCTATAATTTGTTATACAAGGTACACATTATATACGGTTAAGTATAACAATTTCCAAACAATAAATTCAAACTGTGGAATTTGTTATACCAATGTATACTAGGTATACCCATCGGTTTAAACATAATTCAAACCAAATAGTTGAAAATGACCAAAAAATATACTCTACGCACCTTATGTTCCATTTCATTTGTCCTTCCTCAATTTCATTCAATAAATCCTGATCAATGTCATCAAAAGAAGAAGTGTAACTTACTTCTCCTAGAGACTTCTTACCAACCTACCAAATAGAAAAAAAAATAACCCATATTATGAAAATAAAAGAAAACTATAACAATCTCAATAACATATAACAAAAATATAATTTATCATATAATGCGTACCCTATCAATCTCATCAAAATCCTCCTCACTTTCTACACCAGCATCCACACCAACACCCACAACACTCACACCAGCCACAACATCTTTCCCAAACACCTCATCCTCACACTCAGCATTTGCATTCTTAGTGGACTAAACGTTGCAAAAAAATTATACAAAATATGAATAAATAAATAAATAAATAAAACCATTCAAAATCAACATCATATATTTATTATATGCAGTAGTAGCAAATTATTACTATAAAAAATATCAAATTAAAAAAAATAACTTACTTTTGAATTCTGCTCAATTCTATGCAGAGTTTAAAAAATTCTTGTAAAATTAACTTTCAAATATTCTTTCAGACTATCAATTTCTTTCACAATACAGTGTATCTGTCCTTTGATTCCTTGTACCCCTTATTTTAATTCTTTTCCCAGATCAGATCCAATGTTAGATGTGTGTAAGGACCATACTAGCTATTCGGATTCCTATTACTTATTTTAATATTTTAATAAACAATACATATAATACTAATGAGGTGTTCATTTGTCATTCCATTGGTTATACTTTGACTTTATAATTCATACATTAGAAAGAGTTATATAAACATATACTTTTTTACATCATTTTTTCATAAGATTTACACAAATTAAAAAGAGAAAATAGTACATTTTAGACATCCTAACTTCTCTTCCTAGCTGGTGTTGACCTTATCCCTGAAGCAAAGACAAATCTTGAACCTACATGGATAAACACCCGTGCTAACCTATAAAGCTTAGTGGGGAACAATAACTATATGAACAACCACTCACAGTCATTGTTTCCAAGTGCACAATAAACATTATTAATATTATAATCAACATGCAAGGGTTACAATATAATTCACATAGCATATTTAATCTTATAAAATTACTGTATAAGGATAGAACATAATAGACTAATCAATCATTTATCAATATAACACATATACTATTCATTTCATATTGTGAAATGCCTGCTAAAGTCCTGTGGGTGTGGATAATGGATGATACTGTACTGTATTGTAGTACTCGTAGGTACGAAAAGATACCCAAAGGTATCAATCATGTGGACCCAAATGGTCCAAATTATGGGGACCTGCAAGAGGCCGAATCATGGGGACCTATATAAGGTCGAATCATGGGGACCTATAAAAGGTCGAATCATGAGGACTCAAACAGGGTCGAACATATAGCAGCTGTGACTGTAACCCTATAGGCATGTCTATCTATCCACAACCAAGTTTTATGTGCAGGCAAAGAGACATATTCATATGAAAATTGATTTATACCATTTAATTCATCATATAAGAGGTTAACTCAAATGCTATAGTATTTTCTTTAAATATCATGTCATAATCAATATATATATATATATATATATATATATATATAATTAGTATATTACAAACATATTTAAGTGTATATATATATTCATGCATCAATTACTATAACTTTATCCTTATATTACTTATACATTTCATATGCTTATGGTTATTCATTATCATATATTTCATATTTAAGGTGAACTATATGATTTAGGAAAGGAGTAGTTAATCTTATGCCATAAATGGGGTCTTAACTTTTAAGTTTTAACTTATGAAGGAGGGTCATGGTTACTACCAATTTCATGGTAACCGTGGCCCAAGATATGAAATAGGGGTTACAGTTACTACCAAATTCATGGTAACCGTGACCTGGGTTACTTTTCGAGTCTGGACTATGCCAGACTATCTCACGATCATTACCGGATGAGTAATAACCGTGGTCTATACTTTTTAAAGGGGTCACGATTACTATGAAAAGCTTAGTAACCATAAGATAGTTCATCTTTAGGGTCTGGATTGAAAACTGGGGTACCTCATGGTTACTATGAAAAATCTAGTAACCGTGAGGCCCAAATCGCCCAGAGCCAGATTTTCTATCTCGACTTCTATGTCATTTTTGGCCTATAAAACATCATTTGTAGGGAAAACTTCCTTCTACAAAGTTGTATATATGTGTTTCTAGTTTCCAAAAAATAAAAAATCAACCCAATTAGAGCTTTAAATCTCAAGATATCCACTAAAAACCACAAACTGCTCCCAATGACAGGGGCAGCAGTCATGACCCTCATTCAAGCCTATTTTTCTCTATCATAAAAATTGTTTTAGGTTTAGTTTTCTTCACATGAAATGAATATCCATGAGTCTAGTGTCTTATCCAACTGTAATTTCTCAATTCCAATCACTATAACTCAAGATATCATTAAAATAGTGCTAACTAGTCCTTTGAACTCTAAAATAGTTTTTCCCTATCTTTAATAAAACTTTCCATTTCGGTTTCTAGTCAAGTCTAACCTTAAGTTTTCATGTTACTCACTTACTATAACATCACATATTACTATTATTGCATCATATATACAACAAACACACACACAAGAAATGAGAAGTTCTCATACCTTTCTAAGCTTTAACTTTTCATGCTCTGTCTTTTTCTCTCTTTTCCCTTCATCTTCTCCTCCTTTAAGTTGTTGTAAAAAATCATCTCTCTTTATCTACCATCCACAGATCTACCCACTTGAAGCACAAACATCGTAGGATTGAGGAGAAGAGAAGAGAAGAAATAAAGAAGAGAAGAAGAAAAGAAAAGAAATAGAGCCTAGGCCAAAAATGGCCGGCCAACACAAGAAAAACCAACTTTCTTCTCTCTTTTCAGCCTTTAATTTGTCTAACTCCTATTGGTTGGTCACAAAAAATCTTGGAAAAGTGCATTTTGGTCCCTCTTTATTTTATGTTTCTTATTTTAATCTCTAACCTTTCACTTATTATAGTTCTACCTCTAAACTTTTAATTTAACTTTTCAATTAAATCCCTAATTTGCAATTTCCCTTAATTAATCACATAATCAACATCTGTTTCATGTGAAATGATTATCTACCCCTCTTAGGGTACCATTAGGGGTATTACAATGTGTCTCTTTGGTTTGGATTAAAAACATTATCTGCACCGGGAGAATTAGGCTTACAATCTAGACCATGCCCACTACAATCTTCATTTTCAATTTCCTAAGCTTTTCTTTTATTAAAAAGTTCACCCAAATCAAGGGTGTTCTTCTTAATTATTGAAGGAAAAATATTTTTACACCGCTAAAAATACCAAAAAAAAAGAAAAAAATCAGACAATAAACAGTAAAAAAATATAAACATGCTATATAGTATAAAATAACTTAATCTAAGTTATATATATCATCATGTCATTGTTTATATGTTGAACAATGAAAAAAATAAATAAATAACATATCAAAAAACACATACTTGATCACCAAAATTAAAAAAATAGGGTATTATGTAAATCTTGAAAGCTTGGAAATCCAGTTACTGTCCAATTTAGGATTCTTAGTACCCTCCCTATCTCAGCTCGAATAGCATATAATGGGCTATGAGGGCTTCGACACTCATAAAACCACAACAGTAAAACTATATGAACCCATTATTTTCTTATTTAAAAACTTTCCTTTTAAACCCAAAATTGTGAGTTTAAAGATATCCTTACCCCAAGTATATCTATTAAAATCACCATTTTCAATAAAAGCAATCTCTTGCTCACTAATATGATTCTCCATCTTATTGGACATAAGATAGAAATAAATAAAAAAAATAGGGTTGCTATCTTAAAACCATCCTTCTCACAGTCCCATCTTTCGTCCATAAAATAATAAAAAATTACCCTTCTGTCCACCTTATCCGCACCATTAAAATATTTGCTAAGCAACCTGCTGCCACCACTTGCTACCATTGGCTTCTTATTCTCACCAGTACATTTCAACCCAGTGATAATAGCAAATTCTCCCACACCAAACTTCAAATGAACTCCATCAATATTAAACCAAATATCATCACTATCACCACAATAAACTTCCCTTAATAATAGAGAATGAATCAACTGTGGCTATAAAACAACCTGATTCATATCCAAAAAAACTCCCAAAACAAGTATTCCTAAACTTAGCAAGTTGTTCTTTATTCAATTTCTTTTTAATATTAGCCACATCATAAACCTTCATGGCGACATTAATCTTGGGATGGAAATACTCATGTTGTTGAACAATAAGATCCCTAACCTGAAAAAAATCGAACAAACAAAACACATTTAATTATGTAATACGGTATACCACATGGAATACCTGGTATCAGAAGATCATTTTGATTTTGGAAGTTGGTATATCGATTGGTATATTCACTGGTATACTAACTTATAGCATATAATTTTTAGTCTGAAAGTTGGTATACCGTTTAGTATACCAGGTATACCTGCTGATATACCAGCTTACAGCATATGATATTGCATGGTATACTAGGTATACCAGCTGGTATACCAAATTCTATAAGATAATTTTTATTTTGTAATTTGGTATATCACATGTTATACCAGTTATACATGCTTGTATAGAAATTTCATATTAGATTTTATAAAAGGTTTAACAATTTTATACCTTTAAAACAACTATATTTCAATAAATTTTTGCTCAAAAAACTTGAATTACAAAAAAAAAGTCAAATAAAAAAATAAAAACTTAAGTTACAAATATACTTTTCAATCTTTATTCTCCTTGGATACAATCTTCAATTTCTTAGAACTTTTCCCCAACTTTTCATCTTGTAAGATTTTTTTTTTACCAGGTGAAGTCCCCTTCTTTAACTGTTTAATGGATTTTGCTTTGTATTTATCTATTTTCCTCTTTCTCCTATTTGATGAATCCTGAGAATTTGACTCTATAATCTTCTTGTCTTCAGGCTTCTTTAACTTACCCAAAATTTCAGAAATACGTCCCATTTACAACAAGTTTGAACAAAATAAATAAATAAACTAATATAAATATAACAAACTGAAGCAATATATACCTAACATATATAATTAGATTAAAAAGGAATTGCATATCCTATTTAACTTGAGCTTAGTAGCTAAATTCAAGACTAATCAAAACATTGACCAAATAAGAACCATCCACATATATATTTATTAGCACTATAGCTATTCATACATAACACAACTTCTAAATTAAAACATGATAAGAACAAAGGGTAACAATTTTAAAGAAAGCTACAGCTTAAAAATATTTAACGGATATTCATCCATTCTTTTGTATTGATGTGAGTCAAAGAAGCATCAGACACAACAATAGCAAAGCAACAATATTTAGAGAACACTTCTAGTAAAAGGGTTTACATGTAATAGGGCACTCTTGCCCGTGAATGAACTGTCTGATTGGCATTTCTATAAAAAAATACACTTTAAACAGAAAAATACAATCAGAAACCAACACTCTAACCTGTGAAAAGAAAGACCCATTGAAATAAGAGCTTTAAAAAAATTTTAACAAGCTATCTCTATTTTCACTTGATCATAATTCTAGAATTTAAGCTAAGACAGAAAGCTTAAAAAATAATAACTAATTACTAGAATCGAAATGAAAATATAAAAAATTAAAGATTTAGATTTTAAATCTTATGGATTTAGAACCCTTTCTTGTGGCTCACCTAACAAAGAGGGAAGTATTTTGATGTTACACTGGATAATATCCAATTCGACACTCTAATGAAATTTGGATTGTTACCTTATGAATCTATATAATTTCAAAAGTTGGCAACTTATAAGCATATAAAGTAAAAGACAGTGGAAATATAAAATATCAATTTCACAGTTTTATTACTTTATTTTTGGATCCTTCTTAGTTTGCTTTTCGAAGCTGTGATTCATACTCCCCTCACCATTACTACATGGTACCATATTTTTATCTTTTTCAGTCACTGTCAAATTTTATTTCAAATACCTTATAGGGGATAAATTGAAATTTTACAATCATTTTATTAGCATTAGGTATCTAATTAACAACTACTATACACAAATGTATTTTTCAAATTTGTTACAGGACTACCATAACTGAAGATACTGTTATATCGCTTTAACATCACATAATCCAAAGCGCCATTGAGTAGAAAAGCTGGTAGACTAAATGCCATAATGCTAATAAAAGAAAATACATATACATAATCTCAAATGTCAAGGAGAAATAGAACTTGTTTGATAATCGAACAAAGGCAACCATTAGAGCATTTCAAATACTAAACAAATGAACTTCAAATACAAAACAAACATTAATATAAAATAGAAGCCCAATCAATCTAATAAGATGGATACTTCTGTAAAATAAAATTCCAAAAATCAATGTCCAACGGTGACTCTTCAAAATTAGAAAAATTAAGAATAGGCATCAAAATAATTCGTAACATACATCAATGATATCACAAAACACAACTTAGATCAACATAATCAATCAAAAAATGAAACCACAAAGAAAATAATAACTCACCAATAACAAATCGGTGAAGAGTCAAGAAGAGGAAAAAAATGGCGAGAAGCAGCAAGAATCAACAACAAGCGATGAGAAACGGCAAGAAGCGATAAGAAACAGCAAGAAGCAGCGAGAAATTGCAAGAAGCAACGAGCATATGGTGGCTGAGAAATGGGCAAAAAGCGGTAAGAAACTAGAAAATTGATGAACGTCGAGAGGTGAGTGAGAAGAAGAGCAGAAATGGGTAACCAGAATAAGTTAGGGCTTAAAATAAGAAAAAAAAGGGCATTTTTAAAAATGAAAAATTAAAAAAAAGGTATTTTTAAACATGTTTAATAGATGGTTGTATTTTTTAAATTTAGGGTTAAAAAAATGGTATAGGATGCAATTTCCTCTTTTTTGTGTCTCTCATTGTGGGTCCATCATCTTTTAGTTGTCTCTACTCAGTGGAGAGACCAAATAAATAAATAAATAAAAACACACGCAATTCTTGTCAGGGAGACCTAAGGAATAGGTGATACACATCACTTTAAAAATAAATAGGTGATATATGTCACTTTAAATATATATATATATATATATATATATATATATATAAGGTAAAAACTTTTAACGGGCAAAATTACCACTGCCAATCAATATTTAGCCATTTGGCAATAATTTTTTTTCTTTTTTAAATACTATATAACTCAACTTGTTATGATAATATCAAGTAGGTGGATAACTATTAAACCCCATCGTTTAAGTAATTGGATGATAATTGAATTCTATTACTTCTTTCATTTTAAGTAGAATTTTACCTTTTTCATTTTTTATCTATAAATACCTCTATTGTTGTTCATTTGTGTGAATGAATAATAAGAGAATAATAAATATTTTCTCTGTCTTAATTTTATATTTATTTGATTTATTCTTTTACCTTTTATATTTATTCACAACACGTTATCAGTACGATAACCTTTATTAATTATTCGAATTTGGTAGTTTAAGACAACTCAGCTCAAAGGAATTAAGAATTATAATTTATAAGATTAAACGATAAGTAAGTTTAATTCGTAAATTTTGAATTATTTTAATTCTCATTAATTAATGAGATTAATGATCAATGGTTGAGAAATTGTACCCTATAATAAATTTTAAAAACTTCAATATACGAAATTATTAAAGAAAAAAAATTAGAATAGCATTTTTCATTGCCATTTGTTTTGCCATGAAAATTAATGATTTTAGTGATTTATTTTGCATAATTGCAAATTGATCCTTGCTTAATTATATTTTGATCCTTATATTATATATATGATGAATATATTTTATGTAAAGCTATATTTTGGTTTTCAATTTACTATATGTATATTTTTGTTATGTGCAATACAATTATTTAAAGACTCCAGAAGAGTTATAATGCAATTACTCACATACAATTTATTATGAAATATATTATTTCTCACTCTGTCCGAAAAATGATATTTAATTTAAAGATATTCACTGAAATGAATATCATATTCGGACTGAGAGAGAAATACTCGAGATCCACTTTTTATAAGATAAGTAATATATTTTTAAAGATGATTTAATTTAATTTTGATACAAATATTAGAAAACATAAAGTTTACTAACTATTAGACAAATATTAGTAATTACCTGCAATTGACTAATTATTCAAATATCAATAAACCTGAAGTTTGTTGATTAATTGATACTAATATCAGTAAAGTTAAAGTTTAGTGATTATAGTAAACTTGAAAATTGATACAAATACTAATAAACATGTAGTTTATCAACTATCACAAATATTAATAAGCTCAAAATTTATTAATTGTTTGCTATTAATATTAAGAAACTTGATATTTATCAATTGATACAAATATTGATATAATAAAAATAGTAAACCTAAAGTTTACCTTAATTAACAATTAATTACTTGACATGATCAATTTGACCATTTCGGATCGATTATAATGTATAAATTATTGAGAAGTCTTATATATATTTATTAGAGAACCAGAAGTTTTTTTAATTTAACTTAAGAAATTCTCATAAGCTATTTGTTCTACAAAATATTACTAAAATATCACTAGCTAATAAAGGGATTGAATTTCCTTCATTCTAGAATAAATAAAGATAATATATGTGGGCCTACTATCCAACAAGTGAACCATTCAAATAATTTATAATTTTTGAAAGATGAATCAATGAAATTGTCACATGTGTATTTATTATCAACTCACAACCTGTAGTTTGTGAGATTATTCAAATTAAGTGCACAATTTCTAGATTATACAATCAATACATTTTTTTTATAATGCTAGTGATCGTATGTCATGGGTAAAATATTATTATAAGCCCTTTGTACATGCTCATACTCCAAGATCTAGCAAAAATATTTACTAATTATATGGATTATGCCAATAAAGATCCTAAAATTCCTCTAATGCAAATTTTAGTTAAAAATTGTATTTTAATTAATAGTTTTTCTAATATCAGGGGAAAGAAAGCAGCTAAAAAAATACAAAATAAAATAATAAATACATTGTGTGTAATTTAGATTCTCATATCGTGAACCTGAAGTTCAAAAGATTAGTTAATTATAATGCTAATATATTTTTTAGTGTGTAGAGATTTATTAAATCTCACATGTATTAGCTGCAAAAGCTCCAATTCAAAACAATATCCCAGTAGGATAATTTGCCTTATAGGGTAAATTATTTAGTTCCAAATAAAAATAAAATCTTTAAACATTACAAAAAAAATTAAATTTACTGACAGATGCATAATTCGTTGCTAAAAACAAGATATTACGACGGATTAGCTGCGCAATAACAAAAGTGTCGGTAAGAATGAAGATGTTGCAAAATGGTGACATTTTTAGCGACGAACATGAAAATTGATCAATAAAATTGACAGGAAGTAGTGGCGCCATTTTGTAGTGACCGAAGTTTGTATCGGTAAGATTTCAAACATTTTACCTATATTCTGTCAGTAATATAAAATGCTCTTTTATTTCAAGCGTGTTAGTGACGGTACTACTGGTCCGTCGATAAATAGTGGCGACATATTTTGCTGCACCTTTTGCGAGCTGTCGGTAATCCACGCTATTAGTTTTAGTAATACAAAATAAATGTTTTAATAAAATATCATTTTTATCCAAATAAACCCTAGACTAAATATGTTTTTTTTTCATTTTAATTATATATAATTTTTTATATAAATAATTAATATATTTTTGTCATGTGCATACATTTTAATTATATATACAAAACTTTTTAGTTTTTTTGAACATTTAAATAAAATTTTGTTATTTTTTGATATGATATATAAATTCAATTCATATAAATAATATTTTTTTTATTATTAATCCATAATAATTTATATTATAAAATTTAATTTAATTTTAGTGTTAACTTAAATTTTTTTATTATTATCATAGAAAATAATATTTTATTAAGCATTTTATGGCTTTTTATCAATTAATCTCGTTGTTAAATAAATTTTATTATAAAATTTTTACATTTTAATAAACATTTTATTATTATTATTATTATTATTATTATTATTATTTGTTAAAATTTTGCAAAATTTTAAATAATTAGAAGATTATTAATTTGTATTGTTTAAAATACCCCTACTTTTAAAGAAAAGAAAGTGAAAGAAGCATGGGCATTTAAGTATATTCATAATTTTTTGTCCTAACTATAAAAACATATTTTTCTATTTTTCTATTCTCCTCTACTCTCCCTTTGTAGCCCACATCTTTTGTTCTCTCTCGTTCATCTTCTTCCACCAGAGCTACAGCCACCTATACCACTACCACCTATCCCGCCACCTCTGTCTCTTTCGATGGCTATTCTCTTTTCCCTTTTTTTAAATTTTTTTGATTCTTTTATTTCTGATTTTTTCTATTTTGTATGAAGCGGTATTTTGCTGGTATCCAGGTCAGAAATGCCTGCTAGGAACTTTACTGCCTGTAGCATGGCATCCAGGTACGTCTTTGGCACATATGTATTTATTTGTTTGCAATTTGAATAATGTATTGTTCCAAACTGAATCCTAGATCTGTTGGTTTTTCCTTCATTCTTATCTTTATATCTATCATTTCTTGTCCTAGATTTGTATATTGTGTTTGTTTTGCTTTAATTGTGATAATGTATTGTATCTGAAGCCTAGATCTGTCAGTATTAGTGTTTTATGTTCCGATTTATTATAGTTAATTACTATTTTATTGTGTTTTTCTCTAACGCTTTGGTGTCTTTTTCTGTGTGTAGAGAAAGAGAGTCAAAAGGAGAGATTTTGTGATCTGGGTTTTGAAAATGGCCTCACATCTGCTACATGTCACAGAGACCCAATCTTCATTCAATTTGAATCCACTCAACTTTTGTTTTTTTTTTATTTTGACCATAATTCTTTACTCCATTCTCTCTTTTAATCTGCACCAAATTACATTTTCCCAGTGATGTCATGTTTTATCCTCATTGGCATCTGAATTTTAGGTACAAGTTTGGTTTTTTTGAGTTTGGTTAATTGTGGGTACTTGAAATTTGAGTTTAGGATTGGATTTTGTGATGTCGGTTTCTTTTATGAAATTGGATATTTATGTTTTCCTCAGTATTCTTGTATGCGCTCGAGCTATTTATTAATAGTTTTTAATCAGAAAGAGATTTGCTTTTAGTGCTGTATTGATCTTCAAAAAGTATTAGATTTTTAATTCTATACAAGCGGTTACTTTGGCTATCTGGGTAGGCTTGATTTGCAATTGTTCATGGTTGAATTGGTAGAAAAGTATTCCTTTGGAAGTTTTATTGATTTTGGATATTTTGTGGATTCTGCGTGGCAAATATTTTGGTTTTGATTGTTGGATTTATCCAAGATGGTTATGATTAATCCTTAGTATTGTTGTGTTTCCTTGAGTATTAATCATAACTAGGCTTCACATTTATGATACAGAGAAAGGGGGACCAAGAGCACCTCCTAGGAACAAGATGGAACTCTATAAATAGGTCAGTATCCCTTCTCAAAGGCTTGGCTCTGGATCAGCAATGATGATGGCTCTTTCATGAAACAATGAGAGCACCTTGGTTTCTTCAATGTCGTCCAGCCATATGAGTTGTATTTCATGGGTGCTTATTTTCTTCCTTTGCTTAGAATTATCTTGTTAGCATATAGGTGATGAACAAACATTTTGCTTGATTTCTTCATTAGCTTATTTGCAATGACAATCATTTGGATCATGAGTAACTTTGAACGTGGACTATGTTTGATATAACGGATGTGCAA
This sequence comes from Excoecaria agallocha, assembly GCA_037975025.1. NCBI lineage: Eukaryota > Viridiplantae > Streptophyta > Magnoliopsida > Malpighiales > Euphorbiaceae > Excoecaria > Excoecaria agallocha. Next base: position 9,358,981 of record CM075816.1, read on the forward strand.
TGTATCATAGGCTTGGCTCTTTGAGCAATACACATAACAGCTAATAAGTTTGCTATATATCCTTTTACTTGCCCTTCAGAAGTTAGCAAGCATTATAATCTTTAAGAAGTGAATATTTAATTGATAAAACTATAAGTTTGGATGTGTGATGGATTTTAACAAAAGCTTAGGGTGAAAAATTCAGCCTCAAAAGCATACTTGAGTCCATTAGTTGACTATTACCTTAATTTAGGTCATCGGGTATGCTGAATGTTTTTTCGACCTTATGGTTTTTGTCCTTATTTTCTTTCACTATTGGCCAGGATTTAACTTTCCATTTGGTCCTTTTGATTTTCATTTAAATAGAATAAATGACTATGTACTTTTGGGTAATGTGACTTTCTATACCTTTTTGTTTTCAATTAGTTTGGGTTTCAAATGATTCATATTCACAGGCTAGTGGCTTTGAAAGAAATGATTTTACCCATTCGGCAACACTCCTGCACCTTCGCATTGATATCCAAGTCACATAATTGCATCTACTAGTTGAGTAAGTACCCCATTTACTAGTTATTATTCATATAATTGTAGAAACTTAATATCAAACTTGTGGAACTTGATTTGAGTTCTGCATCTGGTTTATATGGTATGCTCCTATTGCAGAGCTGCTGAACTAGTAAAGCATAAAACACTTTGCATTGGTTTTATCATTTGTTTCATATGAAATGAATCATGCAAGTGCAAATGAGTAAAAACTGTATTATAGTTTGTTATTATTTTCTATTTTTGTTATTCTAAGGCCACATTATTATATGATAAGATGATAATGATTGGAAAACTGAAGCATTAAACAAGCAAACAAATGAAAATGCAAGCATATAGAACAGTTCCATGGTTAGCTAATACTATTTTGAAGATTTGGTTTTCTTTTATGGGTTGATTTAGCAGCTTTTACTGCCCCCAGTGAAAAAGACTATACATTAAATAGAAGATATTGTTTGTTAAAATATATTAGAAATATGCAAAAATATAAAAGGTATAGATTCAAATGCTCTAAATCACATTCTTCAAGGCTCAAATCTAGGTAGCTTATGTTCAATTTACATTCATCTTGATTTAATCCATGAGTAGCTGGGTGTATAAGTTGAGAATCATCATATATATATTAGATAGAAAAATATATATATATATATCAAAGGTATGGAAAGCTAAAAAAATAAATAAAAGAGAAAGTAGTATCTTGAATTAATTATAAAACAAAAAACATTCCAAATGTACATTTATAAGCATACATACTCATATAATTAATAAGGTAGAGTTTGCTACGTCAAACAATTTGACATTTGTTAAACTTAATTAATTAAACAGGTAAAGGTTTGGTCTTCAATAATATATAAACAAATTAAAAGCTTCTTGATTAGGTAGTTGCAGCATGCAGCAGAATAGATAAGTTAGTTTATTCTATTGATTCTTCTATATTTGTACACATATTCATATGCAACAAATGTCTAGGATTCCTGGTTTAAATCTCTGTAAAGTTCATCTTGTGTTTTTGTTTTGTGTGTTCTTCAGGATAATTGCATTTTATATGTGATGATTTGCCATTTCTCCAGCTTTGTTTCAATATTTGATACAACTGCTATAATATCTCATTATATTTTGTAATTCATGTAGGGAGGCTTCATCAATCCAGCTTTCATTGAGCCATTTGGGCTTACTTTGATTGAGGTACTCGTACTTAGGTTGTAATTGAATTTTGTTAGTTGTTTCTGAACCTAACTTTGATAGAATTCTTTGCTAAATAGTCATTATTGTCAATAATGTAGCATTTGAAACTAGGCCTGTGAATCCTGATTATGCTCGTGGGCACAATGTTATGTTTGCTGATCTTTATCGCTATCTTTGTTCTCTAGTGGTTATAAAAATTATGATCCAAAAAATATTTTTCAAATTTCAAAAAAACCAAAAGAAAAAGACTATAGATGTGAAGAAACTACTCTTTTATCATGCCTTCATTCAGTGTTTTTTTTAACTTTTGAAGAAAGAGATGTATAGAAGCTTTTTTTTGGCAGGAAACAAGGCTAATATTTTTAGTTTCTGATTTTTTGGAACAGATTTAGAATTAATTTGAATATCATTGCTGAAATAGGGTGATTTGGTTAAATTAATTCTGATTTGTTTAGAGAAGAGTTAGAATTAATTTGAATATCAGTTGCTTAAATAGGGTGATTTGGTTAAATTAACTGAAAATTGTTATCAATTGATGTTCATATGTGTTAAAGGAGGATTGCTCATCTTAATTAATAAGCCTAAACTTTTGGATAATTTTTTGATTAATTTGTTTTATTATTTCAATATTTAGTTTGCATAATTAATTTAAAAGGTAATTTAGATGGCCAAAACTCTTATACCCATAAATTCTCAAATAACATAGATGATAATAGGTTAGTCATAGCTTAATTGATTTTATCTTTGTGGTGCAATATTCATGTGTTGATTTATGGTTGGGTTGGTACATATGGTGGCAAAATTGCTGACTCTCTTCCTTCATTATTGAAGAAAATTGATTATAATTTCAAAAAATTGTCTTCCTCTTAAGGAAATACGAGATTGAGTATTATACCATGCTTGGAAAGATTGGAGTCCATCATCATAGTGGAAGTAAGTATCTTTATTGTTCCTTTATCTATCAATAGAGTTATAAAACAAGCAGTGCATCGACTGAGAATGGCTATTGATGACTTGCTCACTAAGCTTGCCAAAACATTCCTAAGGTATAAAATTCAAATTGTATTTATTATAAACAACTATGATATGGCAATCTCTCTATTGAAGGCAAGGATCGATATTCTTCTAGGATAATTGAGATTCCTTGCGAAAGCTATTGGCTGAGGAAAATAATTGAAGTTGAATATTTAATAATGCTCTTTATATAGATCGTATTTACTTTCTAATTCGGTATATGTGGATTGATAAACACTGGTAATTTTTCCATTTTTGTCATTTGAATTTTAGGAGGCTGGTCTAGAAGGTGAAAAAAATCCATTCGCATTTTAAGGAATTGCTGAAGAGCAATACAACATTATTTGTGGTATGCCAACGCTGCTAGAGTAAATTTTCATCCTTTATGTTAAAGTCGAAATTTTCAATTGAGATAGTTAATCTTTTGTATAGCAGTTAGAATAGTTAATTTTTTGTACAACATTATTTGTGGTATACAAATGCAAACACTGATATTGGTGCATTTTTTGTATAGCAGTTAGAATTTTCAATTGAGATAGTTAAATTTTTGTACAATTGTAAAATAGTGTACAATATAGATATATGTGTATAACAGTTATTACATAAATATATTAATTTTGTTATATCAATTTAAATTTTAAACTTTTTGTATTTAATTTATTGTGTTTAATTTGGGATTTGCAAACAGAAAATATATAATTTTTGCAAAAAATTTAAGAAAATATATTTAAAGATTTTATGTTACCGACAAAATTATCGATGGAAACATCTGTTGCTGACATTTTAATATTTAAATTAATTATATTTGTCGATAAAATTACCGATGAAAAAATTAATCGCTGTTCATATTAAAATAAATTACTAATTTATTCATTAAATTTTACTGATAGTTTACCAATGAAATGTTCCGTCAGTAGTTGGTCAACGTGATGAAACATCCGACGGATTTTAAATAAAACTACTGACGGAATGTTTTATATAAATTCATCAGTAAAAGCTGTCGGTAATATTTACTGACGGAATTTTTTGTCGGTACCTACAAGCATTTTAGCGACGGATGCATTCTATCCATAAAATAATAAAAAATCATTGGTAAGGTCATTTTTTGTTGGTAAAAAGCACAATTCCTTCAGTAAAAATCCATTGGTAAAATTCATTTTTTTTGGTAGTGAAATGGCAAGAACCAAATAAATCAATATGGTAATATTATGGAGGTGGGTACTCCTGAAAAACCTACGTCACATCAAACTTTTAAATCCCAGAAGTGGTTTAGGTATTTGAAATTAAATAAAAGATCTCAATGTGTCATTTGTCATTAAAAGGAACTAAAAAAGATAAATTGCCGACAATATTTCTTTATAAAAATATTGATGTTGATATTTTCAACATAGTAAAGATCTTAAAATTCAATATATTAAAAAATACAGATATTAATTGCATTTAATATGAATTTTTGGATCTATAGTTTAAAATATTAAAAAATATAATATCAAAGAAGTACAATTGATATTCATGTAATAAATAATAAAGTCGTAAAATATGATTTTTTTATGATATTTATTGCAATGGATTGGCATTGATTGTAAAAATACATATTTTCTTATAATAACTGCAATAAGTTCTTACTACTTGCCAATTTAGTAATATATTAGTATGTAACTAATTAATACTATTTGCCTATTTAATAATAAAATTACATATAATTCCTGAAAGATTCATATTGTGTGAAGCACATAAATATTTCTAAAAAAAAATTATTTAAATATTTGTATTGAATTTTATGTACATGATTTTAAAGTGTCATAGTTTATCTATTGTCATGATTTATTTATGATTTTAATTACTGAAACTCTTGAATAGTTTAAAATGTTTTAATGAATTTCGAAAACTAAATTTTGTCTTCACTTGAAGATCGAGTACTATTTGATTAAAAGAATAATTTTTTATAATGTGAGTACATGTTTATAAATTATCTTCCATTGAGTACTTCAATGGTTGTAAAGTTACTAGATACAACATACTTTATGATCATATGTTATTGCTATTGATGCATTATGTAATCATACATTGCATGATAATTGTCAAATTGTTACTTAAAATTACATATTATTTGAAAGATTTTAGTCCTGTATATAATCATATATATTTTATTTGAATAATTTTATTATCTTTAAGTAATTCTTTATAAATATTTGAATTAAGTTACTAAATGCATTCATTTATTATAGCTATTATATGATTATGCTGTATACATGTTATGAAATTATTTTATTCCATCTATTTCATTCCTTGAAGTGAATGAAATGTTATATAATTATGGCCACGAAAATGATATATATGTTCAAAAAATTATAATTATTATATTGCATAATTAATTTTCACCACCGAAAGTAGTTAATAATTAAGAGAAAGAATAGAAATGGTTAAGAAAACCATTTAAGAATGGATAACTTGTTCGTGATATGACATTAGTCATGTACATGTTGTACGTATGACTATATTATTAGATTTTATAAAATTCTCTGCTTTAAAAAAATGAAAGATGTGGATATGAATTTGTACATGCTTGTAAATATATAATATGTAACTTTATAAAATACGTTTTAGTTGTTATTTTTCAGTTCATGTATAGTATATATAGAAGATATATGGTAAGCATATCTAGAAGATATATAACTCAATTTTAGAAAAAGAACTTTATAATATTGCGTTTCGAAACTCTACATGTACTAATTTAAAGTTGTGTACCAATATTATTATAAGGGGTTCGAAGAAAAATACACGTTGTACTCTTTTATCTTTAACTAAGGTTTTTTCCCACTGGGTTTTCCTGTTAAAATTTTTAATGAGATAACTTATGATATGTATTATCATGTCCCTTTACTAGGTTTTTAGCCCATAGGGTTTTTTCCTATTAGGGTTTTAATGAAGCACAATATATATTATGGGATATTCAAAAGGAAGTATGTACTATAAATCATATGATTATGAATATCCATAACCCCTTAAAATTGATAGCATGACTTATCAAATAGAAAAAAAATAATTATTGTCCATGAAATATAATAATAATGAGTTTGAGTCTTTAATTATCGAAAAGTATCGATATTAAGATGATTGGCCCAAAAGGCAAAGAAGCAATCTATACTAAACTAAACTCATACAAGATATTTGGACCAGAAGTCCAAACACAGAAGATGTTAGATATTTTGACTATAGGAGTAATAATTATCGAATTACTCAATGTTAGCTATTCATGAAGTTAGTTGAAAGCCATAAGTCAACACAATAAAAGAATGCATAGATTATTGTTCAAAAACAACTAATAACATTGAAGCATGAAAAAATTACAAAATTTTCTCAAGTAGCAAACAGGCAGATGTCTTCATTAAAAATCTACCAATTTCGATTTTCAGAAAACATATACGTAGTATTGGGATGCATCAGCTTAAGAAAATGTTGTAATTATTATATTTTTGAGGGGAAGTGTTATGATAATATATGACTGTTAAACTCTATCATTTAAGTAATTGGGTGATAATTGAATATTATCACTTCTACCAATTTAAGTAGAATTCTACCTTTTTCATTTTGTATCTATAAATAACTCTATTGTTGTTCATTTATGTGAGTGCATAATTAATAACAGAGTAATACATATTTTCTCTATCCTAATTATATATTTATTCTATTTATTCTTTTACCTTTTATATTTATTCACAAAATAACCCACATTAAATAATTTTTCACACAAATCTATATTTCTAAATTCTCTAAATTAGTCTCCATCTTTTTATTATTGAACTATAAAAAAAGGATTCAAATCAATTTAATCCCATTCATACTTGCCAAATTGTTAATAGTCATGTAATTTTTTAATGCCATTTAATTTTTATTAGTAATGTTAAAGTAAAAGGATACTGTATTTTAAAAACCATTCTCCATTTAGTACTTTCATATCCGATATACAAATATATAATTAATCAATAAAAATATTTTTAATTATTAGATACCTCATATCTTTAAGACTAAATCTTCTAAGGATTTAAGTGAATTTTTGCATTTCAACTATTGAAAAAAGGATAATTATACCTCTTAACTTTTTTTTGGGCCCTTTTTGTCCTTAAAGTAATTTAATTTGTGTATTTTACTCTTTAAATGGACGAAATGTACATGTGACAAATGAAACTAAAGGCATCCAATGAGAACACGACATCTCAACTACCACGTGTACTTCTTTCTTGGTCAACGTAATTTTTTAATTTAAAAATTGATGAGGTATCATCCATACTGAAAAATTTTTGAAAAATAAAAAAAAATTGTTTGGCTTCTTGGAAAATGAAATCAAATGAGGTAAAAAAAGTGTTATTTTCCAAGACAATTTTTCTTTTAAATTTCCCAAGAAAATATCTTATCTCTCTTATTCTTTTCTCTCTTGGCCCTTTCTTCTTCTTCTTCTTCTTCTTTAAAAATCACCGGCTCCCAAAATTTCAAACACAAAAATTTAGAAAGATTAAAAATGGCAAACAAAAATTGATAGCAAATCCAAAAAATTTATAACATTTCAAATAAACATGAAATTGCAGAAGTTAGGAATTTTGAAGAGGAAAAGGATAATGTGGCTTTGGGGGCAGTGATAAAGAGATTGAGAAATTCATGTCCTTTTTATCTCTTTGACGATTTTGAAAATTATTCCAGAGAAAGATTTTGCCCCTTAATTATTTGTTTTTTTTAGATTTTCATAAATTAGAGAGAAAAGAATAAGGAGAGAAATTTTGCCTCTCAATTGAAACTTATATTCAAAGCAAATTGGACAAGGTTATAATTATCCAAATGTAATGTTCATTGTTCAAATTGAAGAACAAGGAGTTCCAAGCACACTCGCCAAAAATCAATCTGATATAATGGCAAATGACTATCAAATTGTCAAAGAAAATGAAGCTGCCCACTTTATAAAATATCTAGAAAAATAGTCCATTCTTTTGCAACTAAACCTCAACTTTCAGACCCTTAAAAATAATCTTCACCATTCAAAATGAAGAAATATGTGTCTTCTAATTGTCCACCAAAATTTAGCTTGATCCGAGTTCGATAGATGTTCGCTTGTCAGAAAAAGTAGGCCAGGTCCAATTTGGAAAATCTAGGAAAAGGAGGAGGAGAGAGGAGAGAAGAGAGTTTTTTTTGGCATTTTTGTCATGTAATCAAAGTGACTGCAAGATTAACTATATTAGACATGTGCCTTTTTTTTATTTTAGGGGTACAATCACACTATAAAACTGAGTTTAGGGTAAAAAAAACACTAAAAAACTAACTTTATGGCCAAAAAGAGCTCCAAACAAGTTGAAGGATAAAATCACCTCATTTTTAATAATTGAGAGGCAAAAATTTACTTAAACCCATCTCCTACCTTTTTTGATATTGTATGTAAAAAATGATGAAAATTCCTTTGAAATTGAGCCTGATGTGATTGTCTTTGAAATAATCTGATTTCCAACTCCATTGTAGAGGCATCTACATGGCAACAAAAAAATGATTTTAGCTATGGATTTTGAAATTTTATTATAATACAAAGATTCATTATTTTGTCACTAAATAGCAACTATTAGTGACAAAATATAATTTTTTGTTATCAATAAAAGAAATTTGGGAGGGTTGTATAAAATTTAGTGAGAAAAGGCAAAAGTCAAGCTAATGTTTATAAGTAATATTTTTGGACGACCAATGTGGAAAACAATTTGGCAATGGGATTTTCCTTTTAGTGATGAAAAATTACAAATTATGAGCTGTTGAAAAAAAGAGGAATTTTTTTATAAATAGTGCATTTGACAAAAGTATTTGAAATTTTGGTGCGTTTTAAAAATTAATTGTGAAATTGGAGTGTTTTAATTCATTTTTACATTCTATATATAGCTGCAAAATCTGCAGCAGACACACATATCAAAGCGAGATAGAGAAAGTCGGGGAATTTATGCATAAAAAAATGAGGGTTGGGCAGAAGACCACCTAATTCCGTAGCTAACCACTGCAGAAATGGATCCAAATCTAATAAGATTATATTTATTAGCTTAAATATAAGTTTTTTTTTGAAATTAGGGTAATTTAAAAAAAATAGAAAAATAGGGCTACAATAAAAATGATTGAGTTTTTGGGGTACTAGAAATCGGCAAATGGTAGTATTGGTATTCCACAAAGGGTGGGCCCACTGCATTGATCGACTGGCCTACCAAAAACTACTATGAGAGGTGCCGATTTCTATCAGAATCTGATGGAAACCAGCACCCTGCCATGCCGGTTTCTGACAGTATGTCAGTCCTTCAAATTATGCATCTATATTTTGCAAAGTTTCAATTTTTTTTTTGTTTTCGAACTTATCTTTCATTCTATCGTTCTCAATTTCAAACTCTTTCTCTTATTTTTTTTTAATTCTCATTTTCAAAGTCTTTCATTTATTTCCAATCTACATCTAGCAATATTATAAAAAAAAAAGTAATTTGATTTAGGTATTGTATAGCATAATTTTATTTTGTTAATAAAAATTATATTATCATTAATATTATTTTTATATTTTATTTGTAGGTGGTGATAATTTTAAAGTATGTCTAATTGCAACAAAGGTAGAGGTAAATTATGTATATTTTTTTAATTTTAGAATGATCACTTTAGTTTGTATGTCTAAATGATTAATTTTCATGATGGTGGATCTAATTTATTGCTTAATTTATTTATATTATATAAAGTCTATTTAACTAGTATGAAAAGATTATTTGCTGAAAAAAAGAATAAGTAATTATTAAATCTTTTCAAGTGTTCATTAAGAAAAAAAAGTTTTGTTCACATGTTTTGTTTCTAAAATTGATAATTTGGAATTTGATTTGCATGAGTTTATAAGTATATTAAAATTAATCTTTAAATGATTTATAAAATAATTAGTGTAAGATATTTGTATGTTATGCTGTACAAAAAAAAATTGTTGCATAAAAAGATAAAGGTTAATAAATAGTATTAGTTTAAATTTTAACTTTGAAGTGGGTGTACTAAAATCTTGAGGAATTTACATATTATTTTATTTTTTTAGGATGTTATGTTTATGTAAAAAATTGTAAATTAATGTATAAATTATGATATATGCACATATAATATAAAAAAAATATTGATCCCAATTACTTTTATAATTCACATCAGAGAACAATTAGGATTTGACATAACTGATTTTCAGTATAACACTTTAAGCCCATCAACGAAAGCAAAGAGATTGAAGATTAGGAGCAAACCGACATTTGCAAAAATTTTTCATATGATATCAGTTAAATTGGATTTACCTGTTGATATGGGGGTTAATAGGGTGATATATAATAAGTGTCCAGTAAATAACCAGGGGTCAATTTGTCGGGCATGTATGAATGTAATCGATAATGATGAAATTGATCAAATTTATAAAAATTTTGATAAATTTCCTGGATACACTATTGTGAAGCTAATTGTTATAACTAAAAAATTATAATTAGAGATGGAAAAAATGCATTGAATAGTATTACTCAGATGGCTATATTTGTTTTTCCACAAGTCCCTACCAATATTTGCAACAAAAATTATTTTTTATCACAATTTTGTTGCTATGTGGTGCATTTAGTAATGAATTTCATTGTCATTGCTAGTCTGCATTTTTTTTGTAGTGAAACCAACACTATAGATAATTAGATTTGCAAATAATTTGTGATTGCATATTGAAAATGGTTAGTGTTGCTTCTAATCTCAGAGTTAGCATTATACTTAATAATATCAATAATCATTTCAATTGTAAGATAACCTATAGTAAAGCCTGGTATGCAAAGACTAAGGTATTAGAGAAGATAATCGGTAATTACGAGGCTTCATATGAAAAGTTGTCTGGATACCTAAAAGCTATGGAGACATAGAACTGTCTATGACGAATTCGTTATTCAAGATAGCATAAAATCTCATTACAAACAATTTAAAAGGCTCTTCTGGGTATTCAAGCCATGTATAGATGGACTACCTCACTGCAAACAATTTTTCTTATCGATGGAATATTTATGATGGAAAAGTTCCAATAAACACCGCTGTTTGCAAGTTCTATTGATGGTAATATTTCTTATACCCAATAGCATTTGCTATTGTTGAAAGTGAGAACAAGTTTAGTTGGGATTGGTTCATGACATACATTAGACGGTATCTCACTAAGTAGTCAGGTATAATTGTTATTTCTGACCGACATATGGATATTATGGCATTATTTCGTAATGATAATAGTGGTTGGAATGAGCCTTTAGCCTACTGACCGGATTCTAGCAAGTGTACTAGATCGGCTAGTAATATAGGGAAATATAGATTAAGACCCCAAATATCGTACCCAAGGGAACATGGATTGCTAAGGATAATATCTATGTATGAATTAAATCAATCCGAGATAGTTTTCCAAATGTTTTTGATTTAGAAGCAAAAATTAAACAAAATAAACAATAAAACAAAATAAAAGCTAAAACATGAATTAAAAACAAAGATATAATTGAAATTCTCTTGCTAAAGAAACTATCCAACTTAACTTTCATTGTAATGACTTAAGTTCAATAGAAACACTAGTGATTATGGAAAAACTAGTAATAAAGCAAGATATCTTTATTCAAGTATATCATTCTTAGTATTAAACTCATAGACAAATCTAATACTTAGCATGAAAATCTAGTTTTAACTTCCTAAACTTTCATTGAAGCCTTTCTCAAGTGATTCAATTCCAATTTATTCTTAGTTCTTCCTCTCTTAGTATTAACCAATAAAATTCACACATAATCATCTCATATTTCGGATAATAATCATGCATAAACATTAAAGAGTTAACCCAAGAACATGCAAATCATTAACTATGTCAAAATCAATTTTTAGTTATTTATTCAATAAACCAACAATCAATCTCAACTTAATCAAAGATAAGAATATGCTTAAAACCAAGAAATAATCAACCGATATTGAAATTAAGCTCAAAATAAAGTCATAACAATGAAAATATAAGTTTTCAAAGTTCCATTAGCAAAAGAAGAAAAACTACTTCCTAAACATGATTAAAAACTAAAGACAAAATTGAAGAAAAATAATGAAAACATAAAAACAACGTAAAATAACTAAACCTAATTCTAAGATTTGTCTAATTGATTCTACTAATTCATAGTTGATCCTCTTTCACTGGTGTTAGAGTTGTCTATTTATAGGCAAAAGATGTTGTAGAAGCCTTCCAAACTTCCCAAATTAGAGTAGGAAAAGAATCCTTCTTGAATTGGAAAAGATCGCAAATCCTTCGTTGCATGGGAGACACAACACGTGGCCATGTGTTTCCCTTTGTAATTGAACACGTGGTCACGTGTTCCATAAGCTTCCTTCACACGTGGCCACGTGTGGATTATGCCTTCCATCACACGTGGTCACGTGTCTTCAATGCTTCCTTCAATTTCTCTTTCACGTGGCCACGGATTGATCACTTCATTGTTTTCACGTGGTCACGTATAAAGCTTCTGGACTAAATGCTCAATTTTCTTGCATCAACTTTTCCATATTTGCAGTTTTGGTCCTAATCTTTGCCTTTTTTACAATTAAGTCCTTTTTCTTGCAAAATAACCCTGAAAAACACCAAAATTTACAATTAACTCCAAAAACATAAAATTAACCAATTAAACTCAAATCTAACCTAATTAACACAAAATTAACCTAATTAAACACATTAAAACATACTAAAAACATCATATAAATCACCATTATCACCTACTATAGATATTGTCACCATCACTTTATAAGCAACTATAACACTGCTTATAGAAATTCAAGGATATGTTATATAAGGTTGGTATGTTTTTTACCATAATTTTTTTTATTATTTTTATACTTATAGATATGTTGAATGTTTTGAACTTTATTAATATTCATGAACCTTATTGATAGGTAATAATTTCCAACCATGAAAGTTTACAAAATGGATAGACGAGATAAAGGAACTTGATATGAACTCTTACAACTAGGCCATGCAAAACTCTTTGGACAAGTGGACTTTATCCCATAATAATGGTTATAGGTATGGGCATGCTACAATCAACATTGCTAAGAGTGTAAATAGTGCTTTAAAGGGTGTTATGATGATGCTAGTTTGTTGCGTTGTCGAGCATGGATTTGTTTGGCTTGTAAAATTTTTTGATGATAGAAGATGTAATGCCCCCAAATATTTACAATTTCCTTGCATGACATGTGTAAAGTATGAATAGTTAACCTAGATTGAGTTTTGGAGTAATTAGATTTAAGTAGAACAGGAAATTTAAAAAGAATGTACCGTTAATCATGCTCGAGCTGAGAAATCCAAGGATGGAAGATTTTAATATAAAATATGAAAGTACATGTTAAATGGAGTACGGTGGTACAATTCGAGTGAAAATTGAGGTCAAATCGGCCTCCAAAAGGGTAAACAAAGAAAAATTTCCTGAGTCGGCGTAGGTTCGACTAGAAATTTTGACTGAATTTTGGAGACCTTAGAGATATCCGATTGACTTCATATTTTATATACATGTTATAAATAATGTAGTGACACTCAGGGAACTAGAAAATAGCAATTCTGGCAAATCAATAATTTCTGGTCTCGGACGGGCTGTACAAGCCGTCAAAGCTAAAAGTATATTGAAACAAAGTCTGAATGAGCTGAAATTTTTACCTTATATTATTGAATATATTGTGACACTCTAGGTAAAATTTCAGAGCATTCTAACTTCCATATCAAAAGCTCAATTTTCGAGGTGAAAAATCAAAATCGGTCATTTAAAGGGCTAAAATCGTGAATCGGACCATGAAAATTTATGGAGATCATTATTATGAATTTGTGATCATGTGTGTGCAAGCTAGGACAGTAGGATGTGTGTACATGCTTGAATGAGTGACATGTGGCATTATTTAAAGCCATTAAATTCAATAGTTGCAAGATTAATCTTGTCCTCTCATTTGGTGCACTTAAAAAACCATATATAAGGACCAAATTATCAAAAAATCTCTAGAATTTTCTGCCATATTCTCTTCCTTTCTTGTGAAAACCCAAAATCTCCATTTCTTCTCTCATCTCACCATTTTCTTCTAACCAAGCCTTATTCCTTTGAATTTCCAGCCCAAAAATTTACTCTAGACTCAAAATTTATTCCTATTTAACTTAGTAAAGTGCTGGTATCAAAAGGAGGCCAAGAACTTTAAGATAAAAAGTAAGAGAAATTTTGTGATTTTGTGAGAATTAGATGAGATATGTGGGAGAATTTATATGAACATGTAGATATAGATTAGGAAAGTTGATTTATAGCTTTAAATGGCTTAATATTGTGGTAAAAACTCATAATTCTTTCTTTGTAAATTTTGGCTAATAGAAGAAAAAGAGAAGGAAAGGCAAGTTTACAAGGATAAAGGAAAGGAAAAGGTGTAATCAACTCTTTTCTAGCAATTTGGAGGTTAGTGGATGCAAATTACCGTTAATTTCACTAATTTACTTGAATTTTCCCTAATTTTTCTATTATGTAACTATGTAATAGGGCTTGAGATAGTGAATTAATTTAATATTAATTAATAATATGCTAAAATAAGTAATTAGAGACTTAAATAAATTAAAAAAATAAATATTAAGTAGTACTTACCTTAGTAGCCGAATTAGGGTACTAAAGGTACCTTAATGTAAACTATTTAAAATTTTGGTATTTGATGTTATTTAATCAATTTAGTGCATGAGAAATGAAAATATGTTAAATGAAATTAAAAATGATTATTAGGGAACATTATGTCATAGTTACATAATGTAAAAAGTTGATGAAACTTGTAAACTTTTATGTGTAATTATCATTTATCACCATATAGTGACTTGAAATAGATATAAAATAATCTATGGCATTAATTTGGAACAAAGAATAAATTATAAGTGGGAAATTCTTTGGGAGCCGAATAGCAACTCTAATTGAAATAATATGTTTTGTTTAAATTCTTGTGATATAAAGCTTTTCTATGATGAATGTGCAATTAATGAGCTTATTTGAATAAGTTTAGGAGCATAATGTGATTAAAATAAAGTAATAAGAATAAATAATAACATAGAAAAGTAAGAAAAGATAAAATTTAATAATGCCCTTAGTGTACAGTGGGTAATTCCAGCTCTTGGATAGTATGGCTAGCCATAGGAATTTATTTTGCAGGATACCATGAGTAAATGAGATAATTGTTATAAAAAATGACCATGAGATATAAGACAGGATAGCCGGCTTATTATATGCATTAGTATTGGGGCTTTGGTGTCGCACCTAGTGGTGGGATCCCTTCGATACACCGTATTTACGTCCTATTTATCTAGTTCGTGGTTCTCCATTAGTGTCACCTAGGGGCAAAAGAGTAATTTTGGACAAAAATTGGAATAAAAGAGTAATTATAATGAAATTTATGCCATATTAATAAATATGAAATAAATAATAAGAAAAAATGAGATCAATATAATAATTAAGGGCAATTTAGTAATTACACGATTAAGTGAGGGTAAAATGGTAATTTGAGACAAAAAGGGTGACTAAGGAAAGTTAAAATGGCTAAATGAAAAAAGGCGTAAAACCGTAATTAATTAAAAGTTTAGGGACTAAATTATAAATTTACCATTTTTGAAGAATTAAAATGTAATTTGTATATTGATAATTAAATAAAAGTCAAACAAAGTCAAATGGGTCAAATTTGAACTCAAATTGAAGAAAAAAAGTCAACCTAGGGACTTAATTGCAAAAATTTTATAAAGTTTAGTAAATAGTTAAAATAAGATAGAAAAATTTATTATTATAATAATTCAAACTAATTAATGGAGGGAAAGAAATAGAAATTGAGTAACTTGATTAAATTATATTTGTTAAAAATAAAGTAATAATTTGAGTTAATTAATTACTAATATTTAGTTAGTGAAATTTTTTGTAATTGCATCCAACACTGAGCGACTATGTTGCTCAGCATGTAGTTTTATTTGACTGCACGCAGGGACAGGTACAGGGAGACTTAAAGTGAGAAGCAGAATTTTATGGCATGTACCTAAGAATTTTGGTTGTATATATTTTGGTTATGTAAAATAATTAAGATTTGTAAATTATTATGTGAGCATAATCGAAGTTAAGTTGTGGTTATATAAATTAAATTTTATAAGCATACTATTTGAGATGTGATGGTGCATGATGAATGTGGGTGATTGATAAATTTAGAAGTGTTGAGTTGATTGAATGGAGTTTGGGTGTAAGGAGGATTAAATTAGGGAGTCTATTTTGACAATTGCAAGTTTTGGAATTTTAAAATTTTTAGACGTTATGCCACCAAAATTTTTAATAAAATTTATCAGACATTATAAGGTCACTAAAAGAAATAAAGAAATTATATTAGGTATTTAATTAAAGGAGAGCGTTACATTTAATAGTATCAGAGCGTGGTTTTAGGCGGTCCTAAGATCGGAGCGAGAATATGTAAAATAATGGGATGAATGATTGGATAAATGTACATGCCACATAAATGTGTTATAAATTGGAATTTGAACCTTACCTGTCCCTTATTTATTTCAGTGTTGGTTATGGCTTCTGGATCCCGACAAATTGCTGAGCTGGCAAGTGATGCTGAAAGTGAAGCTTCAGCAAGTCCAGAAATATCAGAATCAATTCCAAGCACTAGAGCTCAGCAGCCTACACAGCCTACTCCTACACCTATACCAGTAACTTAGACACCTCCACCCTCTGCTCCAGTCGACTTTATGCAGATGATGTCAATGTTTTTTCAATGATTTCTGGCTGCAGCCCCTACTCAGCCTCAGCAACAACCACCACCTCCGCCACCTAAAAGACCTATTCTGGAGAGACTTAAACGGTTAGGTGCAGAAGATTTTCATGGTCGGAATTAGATAACAACTCTAGAAGCTGAATAATGGATTAATAAAGTTCGACGACTATTCGAGATTGCCCATAGCCCACCAGAGGAGAAATTGGAGGGGGCAGTGGCACTGTTTTAGGTTCCGGCGTATATATGGTGGGACACAGTTAGGCGCCATACTCCACCAGAACAAATCACTTGGGATTACTTCTACCAGCAGTTCAGAGATAAATATGTAGGTAGAGAGTTTCAGAGAGCTATGGAGGAGGCATTTTAGCTACTCCACCAGGGCACCCAGACTGTACAAGAATATGATCGAGAGTTTGAATGGTTGAACTTCTATATGAGAGATTTTCGATTCCCGCCAGAGAAGATGTGTCAGTTGTTTGAACGGGGATTACATAATGATTTGAGAAAAGTATTAGCTGTCAAGAAATATATAAATAGGAAAGAATTGGTTGATGCTGCTATCAAGATGGAGACTGTCCAGCAAGAAGAAGATAATAGAAAGGCCCGTTTTCAACAGAGGAGAAGACCATTTTCCAGAGGTACAAGCAGTTCTAGTATAAGAGCTAAGGACTCCACTGTAGCTCCCCCTCAGGAGACTATAGACACATCAGCATCCAGTCAACGTACTACTCCCAGACCAACACCATCTATGCCATCAATTGGTAATATTCCTAGAGGACAGGGTTCAGCTAGATATAAGGCATCGGTATGTGAGCATTGTGGATACCACCATTCAGAGGAGTGTTGGACGTTGACAGGTGCTTGTATGAGGTGCAGGTCTAGGGAGCATTTTTAGAAAGATTGTCCACGGGCACAGCCACAAACCACTACTTCAGTTGCTCAGACTTTTGTAGGCAGATCAGCCGCTCCTGCAGCCCGAGGTAGAGGTAGGGAAGGATCCAGTGGAGCTGCTTCTACTAGGCATAGTGCTCCAGCTCCACCAGCTACTGACAAGCCTATCTCTGCCAAGACATATGCAGTGAGAGCATGGGAGGATCAGGATGCCCCGAATGTAATTGTAGGTAAATTTTTCCTATTTGAAGATACTATTTGTGCATTAATAGATCCCGGGTCTACACATTCCTACTTGAGCACAAGAATTGCACAGAAAAAAGGGTTAGAAAGAGCACCATTAAAACATGATATCTTGGTAAGCAACCCATTGGGACATAGTGTGGTCGTGAACAAGATATATAGGGGTTGTCCTATCCAGATTCAGTAGGCCATTCTTCCTGCAAATTTGATTGAACTTCCATTCCACGAGTTTGATGTTATCTTGGGAATGGATTGGCTTCATCAGCATCAAGTGATAGTTGATTGTCGTGCCAAAAGAATTACTTTAAAGACTTCAGATAAAGAAGAGATTATAGTGGTAGGAGAAAGATCTGACTTCCTATCTAATATCATCTTGGCTACTGCAGCACATCGGTGCATCCAGAAGGGATGTGCAGCTTATTTAGCATTTGTGACTAATGCAAAACCAGAAAAGCTACAAGTTATTAATGTACCTACTGTATGAGACTTCCCTGATGTATTTCTTAATGAACTACTGGGATTGCCACTAGCGAGGGAAGTTGAATTTTCAATTGATGTTTTATCGGGTACAGCACCTATTGCAATGGCTCTTTATCGCATGGCACCAACAAAATTAAAGGAGTTAAAGATCCAATTACAGGAGCTATTAGAAAAAGTGTTCATCCAACCCAACGTATCTCCCTGGGGAGCCCTAGTGTTGTTTGTGAAGAAGAAGGATGGATCTCTCAAGCTTTGCATTGATTACAGGCAGTTGAACAAAGTCACCATCAAAAACAAATATCCATTGCCCAGAATTGATGATTTATTTAATCAATTAAATGGTGCCAGCACATTCTCTAAGACTGATTTGAGATCGGGCTATTATCAGCTCGAAGTGAAAGAGGAAGACATCCCTAAAATTGCATTTTGTATGCGGTATGGGCACTATGAATTTATAGTTATGCCATTCGGCCTCACCAATGCCCCAGCTGCTTTCATGGACTTAATAAACCGCATCTTTCATCCTTACTTGGAACAGTTCGTGGTAGTATTCATTGACGACATCTTGGTATATTCCAAGACACCCGAGGAGCATGATCAACATTTAAGAATTGTGTTACAGACCTTAAGAGAGAAGCAGTTATATGCTAAGTTCAGTAAGTGTGAATTTTGGCTAAATGAAGTTACTTTTCTTGGCCATGCAGTGTCAGCAGAAGGTATCAAGGTCGATCCCAAGCAGATTGAAGCTATTCTTGAATGGAAGTCACCTAAAAATGTTCCAAAACTTCAAAGCTTCCTTAGGTTAGCTGGTTATTACAGGCGGTTCGTGAAGGGATTCTCCATGATAGCTTTTTCGCTCACCAGATTACTACAAAAGAATGCCAAGTTTGAATGGACTAAAAGATGTCAAGAAAGCTTTGAAGAATTGAAAAGAATGTTGACAGAAGCTCCTGTACTTACTCAACCTACTTCAGGTAAACCTTATGTTGTTTATAGTGATGCCTCCTGGAATGGGTTAGGATGTGTGCTTATACAGGAAGGGAAAGTTGTAGCTTATGCATCCAGGCAGCTAAAACAACATGAAAGAAACTACCCTACCCATGATTTGGAGTTAGTAGCCATCGTGTTTGCCTTGAAGGTTTGGAGACACTATCTTTATGGGGAGAAATGTTACATCTATACCGACCACAAAAGCTTGAAATATCTCCCTACACAGAAGGAGCTCAACTTGAGACAGAGGAGATGGCTGTAGCTTAACAAAGACTAGGATTGTTTGATAGACTATCGTCCTGGCAAGGCAAATGTGGTAGCTGATGCTCTTAGTAGGAAATACTTGATGGCAATATGAGCAATTAAAGTGAAGCTAGATGTGGCACAAGATGGGGCATTAGTAGCTGAAATACAATTGAAGTCCAATATTTTACAGCAAGTGAAAGTTGCTCAACGATAAGATGACAGATTAGCTTCTATCATTTCTCATCCTCAGACTCAGGCAGGCAAAAGTATTGAGTTTACTTTGGGTCGTGATAACTAGTTGTATTACAAAGGCATAATTTGTGTACCTAATGATACAGAGCTGAAGAAGAATATTTTGACTGAAGCACACAATAGCCATTACGTCGTGCACCTAGGTAGTAACAAAATGTACCAGGAGTTGAAGACACTTTTCTGGTGGCCGGGTATGAAAAGAGAAATAGCTGATTTTGTGACTAGATGTTTGGTTTGTCAACGGGTAAAAGCGTAGCATCAAGTTCCTTCAGACTTACTGCATCCCATTACCATACCAGAATGGAAGTGGGAACGAATCACTATGGATTTTGTGTTGGGGTTACCACTTACCAGAAAGCAACATGATTCCATCTAGGTGATAGTTGACAGAATGACCAAATCGGCTCATTTTCTTCCTATGAGGTCAGATTTTCCTTTATCCAGACTTGTAGAAATCTATATAAATGAGATTGTGAGACTCCATGGTGTGCCCATTTCTATAATTTCAGACAGGGATCCATGATTCACCTCCAGATTTTGGCAAAAGCTTCAAGAAGCATTAGGAACCCGCCTAGACTATAGCACTACTTTCCATCCACAAACAGATGGCCAGTCTGAGTGGGTAATACAGATATTGGAGGATATGCTGCGATGTTGTGTTTTAGAATTCGGGGGTAGTTGGGAGAAGTATCTACCACTTGCAGAGTTCGCTTACAACAACAACTATCAGTCTAGTATTAAAATGGCTCCATATGAAGCATTGTATGGGAGAAAGTGCAGAACACCCCTATACTGGACAGAATTAACGAAAAGCAGATTGGTAGGGTCAGATTTGATCAAGGAAATTGAAGAGAAGGTGAAGTTAATCCGAGATAACTTAAAAGCAGCTACAGACCGACAAAAATCATATGTAGATCTAAAGAGAAAGAACATAAAGTTTAATGTGGGAAACTATGTGTTTCTGAAAGTCTCTCCTTGGCGGAAAGTTCTTCGATTCGGCAAGAAAGGTAAGCTCAGTTCCAGATTCATTGGTCCTTATGAAGTAATACAACATGTGGGACCAGTGGATTACAGATTAAAGCTGTCATTAGAGTTAGAAAGGATCCATGATGTATTTCATGTCTCAATGCTACAAAGATATCGTTTAGATCCTTCCCATGTCATTACACCGGAGGAACTTCAGTTAAGGTCTGATTTATCATATGATGAAGAACCGATACGGATTTTAGCTCTGGAAATCAGACAATTGCGAAATAAACAAATCCCCTTGGTCAAAATAATTTGAATACGCCATAATGTAGAGGAGGCTACGTGGGAGCCTGAAGAAGCCATGAGATAGCAATATCCTCACCTATTCAGCTCAGGTAAATTTCGAGGACGAAATTTTATTTAAAGGGGGAGTACTGTAATGCCCCCAAATATTTGCAATTTTCATGCATGACATGTGTAAAGTATGAATAGTTAACCTAGATTGATTTTTGGAGTAATTAGAGTTGAGTAGAATAGGAAAATTTAAAAGAATGTACCGTTAATCGTGCCCGAATCGAGAAATCCAAGGATGGGCGACCCGGTGGGTGGTATGAGTTTAATATAAAATATGAAAGTACATGTTAAATGGAGTATGGTGGTACAATTCGAGTGAAAATTGAGGTCAAATAGGCCTCTAAAAGGGTAAACAAAGAAAAATTTCCTGAGTCGACGTAGGTTCGACTAGAAATTTTGACTAAATTTTGGAGACCTTAGAGATCTCCGATTGACTTCATATTTTATATACATGTAATAAATAGTGTAGTGACACTCAGAGAAGTAAAAAATAGCAATTCTGGTAAATCTGTAATTTCTGGTCTCGGACGAGCTGCACAAGCAATCAAAGCTAAAAGTATATCGAAACAAATTCGGAATAAGCTAAAATTTTTACCATATATTATTGAATATATTGTAACTTTCTAGGTAAAATTTCAGAGCATTCTAACTTTCAAATCAAAAGCTCAATTTTCGAGGTGAAAAACCGAAATCGGGTCATTTAAGGGGTTAAAATCATGAATCTGACCATGAAAAATTATGGAGATCATTATTATGAATATGTAAATATGGGAAATTCCAAGGTACTAAAATTCCCTGTTCATATGTTATAGCGACATGTATGCATGTACATGTTGTCATGTGGACATATGTCGACAAGTGCTATAAACTTTCGAAGGCATTGAGCTATTACGGTTGATTTTTCTAACCACTTGCACACCATGATTACTAGCCTCCATATGTTGGACCAACTCTAGTGCCTAATCCGGAGCTTATAAGAAAAAAAAGGTCGATTAGGGACTTCTCGATATCAAAATGAAATGGCCAGTAGAGAATGCAATAGGCCTAACCGTTGTGCATTATGCCAAAATGAGGGACATAATAAAAAGACATACCCAAACTTGGTCGGACCATCAAATTTCACTAAATACCTAGGAAATATGTAGTTTGATATACTTGTGTCCATATAATATTTGTGTCCATTTTTTATTAGTAGACATTTCAGATTTGTCTTATAAATTGGAGTTATATAATATGTATATGTTAGTATGTTTCCTATTTATTTTTGACTGATTATTGGCATTTGGTGATTAACGATTAAATAATATTATTATATTTTTCGAATGAATTTGATGAGATTTATTAACTACTTAATAAATTTCATGTATGATTAAATTGCAAAAAATAAATAAAATAATACATAGACATTTCTCAAGGTCCATTTCATATTTAATTAATAAAATCTGATCCTATACCACATCTAGTGGGCCTTTTATTTTGAGTAGGATACCATGGTTGTTATTCACTTTATGATGCATTACCCTCTTTTGCGTCACTCGATATTACATCACCACTGATAATATCATTATAGAAATTAGTAAATAATTGTCCACCATAACTTGCTTGAGGGTTTGATTCTTCAGGTATTCCAAATAATTATTGGATGAAGTCATTTTCAATTCCATCATGTAGTGATGTACATTCGGTATTAAATGCAGGAACAATATACGCACTAGGTGTTTATTCATTCGGAAATGACA
>CM075816.1:9381874-9608560 GCA_037975025.1 Excoecaria agallocha
TGTTTATTCATTCGGAACTGACATTGTCATCCCTGGATTTGAGTTGCTTGACCTATTGATTTTAATTGGTGTATAACTCGTCCCTCAAATTCAAAAGTTGAAAATTATAGTCACCAAATTGAGTCGCAAATTGATCATGAGGCATATCTATTTCATGAAAAGGCCATAATATAGGTGGTGGAATTTGCGTGACATTTAGATCATTATAAATTTGATTCACATTTGATCGCCTCTCAATCATTCCAGTCTTATCTCGTCGAGCATGAAAGTCTACAAATTGTTATTCCATAGGTGTAACATTAACAGGATTAGGGCGCAGTTTTCATGGATACTTAGTTGAGGTTTGATGCTTATAACCTATTACAAATAGGATGTTTTCTATTATTTTGTTATTGTTCAAAGATTCGCTAGGTTCATGGCACAATCTTTTAGCACCATCAGCCCAAAATAATTAAATTTATTATTATTTTCCAAACAATACACACATTTTAAAGAATCAATTTATTTTTATAATTATGCAAAATAAACTAGGTGTGAAATACTTACTATTACTGAATGGGATCCACCAATTGGGGTTATCCATTGTTTAGTTTATTGCACATACCATTGCATGTATTTATATCAATTATGTAATTAATGCATTGGACGTTCAATACAAAAAAAGGTTTTAGAGAATAAATTTAATTTTGGCACTATTTTGTGATGGATTAGCGACTAAATTATTTATTAGTCGTCAATATATGTTTATTCACAAAAGTAAGGTGTTTTGCGACGAAATAACGAAAGAAAGTAGGAAATAGTCGCTAATTATGGCAACAAAAATTAACACCTTATTTTTGCAACAGATATTTCATCTCTAATTATTTTCCACTTTAATCTATATTATAAAATGATATGTTGTAACGTAGCGACGGAATTTTAGTTGCTAATTGCATGGTTATGCATGCGACGAATTAGCTACAAAATAAGCAGTCGCAATTTTTTTCAGGATTCTTTGGTGCCTTTTTGAGTTAAAATATTAGCAACTGTTTTTTGTGCATGTAGCGACGAACAAAGTAGTCATTATTTTAGTCGCTGTTTAAAAAAAATGTTATTTTTAACTTTTATATTTTGGGACTTTATGTTTGTACTTGACTTTCTATTTTTTTCTTTAAAAATTATATACCTAAGCCTAATCCCCATATTCTGTCAAGTCTCCCTCATCTGGTGTCGCCACCGATAGTCGCTAGCAATAGTGTCGGAGATAGGAAGTCTATTTCCATCATGGTTTGTGAGAGGTAAGCTACTCCATTTCCTTTAAGGTTTCCATCTCGTGTGTTTAGGGGTTTATAGGCTACTTGGGTGATATGTTTTTCAATAGATTTGGTCAGATGAGACTTGATTCATAGAAAATTTTGTCTTTGTTAGGTTTCCAGCGACATTTAAGAGGTGAAAGGGGGGAAAAAGGAGCAGGGATCTAAATATCAAATTTGACACCTAAAAAAGTATGTTCGTCTTGTTTAATTAATTTTTTACTCACTTTATCTTCAGAACACAAGATGTCGTTGCTGCTGATAATTATAGGAAATATACTTTATATCAATGGTTTATATTTCTCACTAATTAGTTTGCTTGAATCCATGCCTCTGGTGCTAATAAGATATTATGGTTCGTGCTTTAACTGTTGGGTTTATGGTGGAAAATTGTTGATTATGTTTTTTTTTTCTATTTGTTTATGCTTTTCTTCTCTCTTAATCATAATCTTTTCTTCTTTACCTTTTAAAGAGTGAAATCTTTTTTTTTATTTTTTCTTTCTTTTTGTATTACGATATTATATGTGCTGCTTCTTGTCTCACTTTAAATATTACTTAAAAGTAAAACATGTCAGACTAAGACGCCTTCTTCTTCTGTCATTTTTTTAGCCTTCTAAGTAGTCTTCATCTTCAAGGGATAGATTGGGAAATCTTTTCTTTAGTTCTCTTTTTTCTTTCTAATCATCATATATTTCTTTCCCTTATATAAAGATCATTTTCTCACTATTTCTATTTTCCATCTATCCATTTTCAGTTTATTTTTTCCATCTATCCATCTTTATTAGTTTTTTTCTAGAGGGTTATGTTTTTAGTTTCTTGCATTGTGAAGGTATGTTTTGATTATTTGTTACTTGCTTTAAAAATATGTGATGGCTAGTTATTGGAGGTTTGTTGAGTCTTCGTTTAAGTTATAGGATCTGTTCAACAAATTGGTCCTAAAATATAGTTGTATACAGTAGATATTTCCCTTGTTCTCAAGGGTACAGATTACTTTGTGTAGTTTCTATTGGGAATTAGTATTGAAGGTTGTACTCTTATTTCTTCTTAGGCAGTTTATGTTTTCAAATTTAAATTCATTTGCAAGGTGAAAGAAAAATAATTGGTGTTTCTTTGTACCTTAAAAATGATAAGGAAAATTTTTGATTTCGCTATTAATTTAAAGAAATGCAAAGTAGTGGACCTTAAAAATATACATATGCTTTTACTTGGACCACAAAAGGTATGCTAATATAAAAGCATCTTTAATCATGTTAACTATCTCTCTCTCTCTCTCTCTCTCTCTCTCTCTCTCTATATATATATATATATATATATATATATATATATATATAAGCAATGATAATTAACATCTTCACACTCGATTAAGTAGCTTTATTATATATTTAAGGCTAGTGACCTCTGTTTCTGTAATAAAGGATTTGTGGTTATGCTAGCCATATAAGCTATTTTGGTAGTGTTCCAATTGGCAACATCCAATTTAGTTTGGAATAGATGTGGTTGATATGATGCTCTAGAAATGGCATTTACCTGGAGTAATATTAGGGAAATGCCCTATCCACTTTATCCTTTGTCTGAATGCTCCCTCTACATTTTCAATTGTTGTTGTGGTTGCTTTGGCTCATTGATGGTCTAATGAATTATTCATGTTTGGATTAGAGTACTACTATCTTTTGGATTGGCTATTCAATGGTTTTGCAGAAGTTTATGGGGATAGATGGCCTTGAGATTATGCAGAACTCATGGTTTTTTATTTCATATAGATTGCCTGTGTTGATGTAGTTCTTGATGTTGGTACTAAAGTCTTTTTCCTATAGCACTGCACGAGTCTTGGCTTCTAATATGTAGTTTTGTTGTTGCTAGTCAATCATATTTAGTCTTGTTGGATCTATTGTAACTACAATTTATACCTAGGCTTGTCTTTGCCTTATTGGTCACTTATATTAGGCTATTATTTTCGCTGGGGTATAGTGCCTAGCTGGCTTTATTTGTATGGTCTTTCTTTTTAATGAAATTCCCTGACTTAAAAAAAAAGGGTGTAGATATTCAAGATTGTAAAAAATAAGTCACCTTATTAGATTTGAATTTCCTTGAAAGCAAAGTGCAACCAAAGTAATTTTAGGATGCCTTACAATTTATAAATACATAATTATAAATTCAAATATTTAACTTCCATCCGATTCTAATACGGTATTGGAGTAATAAAAAAAATGATTACTGCCTGACTATAGATATTGTAAATAAAAATATGAGATATAAAATGTTAGGAATATAGATGATATATGCTAGATTCAGTCTCATATGTGATGACTTTGGTAGGAGATTATTTGAACCCATAGTCCTTCTAGACTAAGTATAAAATGAGTAGGGTATCGTTCCAAAGGAAATGGGATAAATCTCGTATTGAAACCATAAGAAGTAGATGGATAGGTAATGAATAATGAAGATTAAGTATTTAATTAATATCTAAACTAATATACATAGATTGAATCAAATTGGATTAAAGATGACTTGGTAAATAGTATAAATATACATAGAAATAGAAAGAATAATTCATTTAAGTACAAGTAAAAGTAATTGTATAAATAAAGTGATTGGAGAATTTAACCAAAGATTCTTTAAAACAATTCTCATTGTCATTAAAGATGTTCTTGTTTAGAGTTTATAAGCACTCTCATGTCATTATAGGGATAAACAAAAATTATGAAGCTCAATGCCAATTCTTTAATCTCTCAAAGAGAATTCCTTATTTCTAAGTGAACTCAATACTTTAAGTAAATTCATTTGTCTTTCCATTAATAAATTCCAATTCTCATTGTGAATAAATTGACTAACATGCTAAATATAGTGATCAAGCATACATAGAAAAAAAATCACACAAATGGATTTAAATCATACTTCATTTATAATAAAAATAATCTTGATCTTAAACAAATATCACTTCACATTTCTAATGTACAAAGGAAACTTGCCAAAATACATATTTGAATTAAAGTCAAATAAGAGAATAAGAGGTGAAATTTAGAAAAGAAAAGAAGAATAAAATTAGAAAAGAAACTTCAAAACTCCCTAGAATTCTACTTTCTAATTAAACCTTCTGATAAATCTCTTATTCCTTTATCTTTGTTCATTTGGCATCATCTAATAAACTAAGTAAAACCATTTATCCAAAAACCAAGATTTTATATATCTCTATATCAACTATATATATTAAACTCTCTTTTTGGTCCCTAGTTATAGAGAAATTTACACCCCTAATTATGCCTTTTCAGAACAAGTATGATGGTGAAAAGTTGTCGTGAAAAGGCCAAATGAAAAGACTTGGTGGTTGAGAAAATATGGGATGAAAAATTGCATCGCTTAAGAACTGGTACTTGTATCGACTCGGACAACCATCACGAGTCGTGTCTCTCTTCATGCTTCCCTTCATGACTCAGACAACCATCACGAGTTGGATTGCTTTACTTTCTGTAACAACTCGTGACATTTTTCACGAGTATTGCCCTTCTCTTCCTCTTCATCACGAGTCGGACAAATGTCACGACTCGTGCTCTGGCTTGCTTCTCCAATTGTTTCTTCAGCCTTTTTAACCCAAATTTACCTAAAATACAAGCAAACACATAAACTAGACAAAAATACATAAAATATAAATAATTTAACATACTTAGCTACCTAAAGTAAAGAAAATATGCATTAAATAATATACCATTTTATATGGTATCAAACTTCAACACACTTTAATCAATATTATTTAAATTAAATATGACATTTGTAACTTTTTTATCATATTAATTGTTGATTAATATGATAAGTCCTTAAAATCTTTGAATAAATTATGAAACTTGACATTATGATGGAGATCATGATAACGAGAGTCCAATCTTTTCTTTTCATTGTACCATGATGTGTTAGACCATAGTAGATTTCATCTCTTCGAAAAAAGAATTCAGCTTTTAATAGGAAAGAGGGGACGAACCTTGTTAAATGAAAGAAAATAAAAAATATCTAAAACCTACAGACTCCTATAATTTTGATTGAGATGCTATATGGATTTTACTCCTTAATAAGATACACACTTGTGAGACGCTTAATTTTATGCCATGCTTTTCTTGAAATATTTTGAGCCAATTAAAATCTAAATTTGTGAACTATGTTGATTAGTAACTGTGCTGCATGTATTTAGATTTATTGGTCACCTAATTTTATGTTTATACATAAAATTAGATGGTTTTACTACTTTTTAGGAGGGATATTAAGGAATGTAGGGCTGTTCTTGTGGGCTGGGAATCTGTGAGTGATGACATAGTTATTATCAATACTGATGTGACCTTTAAATGAAGTTTGAGTATGTATAGCTATTTCATGAGGGATTTTTCATGATGCAATAATGGAGTTTGGCTTGGTGATTTTATACTAATATAGTTATTTTTAATGCCTATGCTGTGGAGCTTTGGGTGGTGTTGTATGGTCTCCAAGAACTTCAATTTAGAGGGTGGTGTGATATTGAGCTTCAAATTAATAACATGTATGTGGTTCAAACTTAGTGCAAAAATAGCCCATATCTTATTTCTAATTTTGATTTAATTTGCTGAATAATGGTGTTAATTTCAAAGAACTTGAATATTCATGTGAGACATGCTTTCAGGTTAGTTATGGAAGCTCGGTTGTATTCTGAATGAAATCAGGAACCTTGTGTCTAAAATCTCCAAGGTCTCTTTCGTGCATAAGAGAAAGGAGAACAACTATCTTGTAGACAGTTTGGCAAAAAAAGGAACTTTTAGACTTGTTGATTTTCTGGCATGGATTTAAAATATTCAGATTGCTTCTGATATGTCACAATATTTTTTATGTTGTAATCAATCATGTGTTTGTTTGGCTTTAGTTTTATGGTTGGTACCCTCTGTCATAACGAGGGTGTGTGTCCCTAACTTGGGTCTTTGGTTGGCTTTTGTGTGTCCTATTGTTGATCCTAATCCTGCTGTTTATTTTGGGATCTTAGGTTGGTGCTCTATTTTTTGCTTTTGTCTTTTTCTTTGCTCTATTTTCCATTGTGTTAAATTAGGAACTGAAAATAGCATAGCTTGAAAAGATTAAAGATTTAAAAATATAATCACTAAGTTTATGAAATGCAAAAATAAAATGAATTATACTCTATTGACATTGGATAAAAAGTAATTTTTTTATTAGAATTGAAACATAAATTTTATAAACTAATCTTGTAAAGATTAGGTGTATGTCTTAGGCATCTTTCGATTGGTGTTCTAATGTAGTATTTTCGAAGCTAAGGCTACTTGAATGGATTTATATGCTAATGGCTTGGACTAAAATTTTGGCCCGGTTCCCAAGTCTAAATAAAATTGTAATTAGGTAGCTTTAGATAGCTAATTCATATGTGAATTGATTTTTAACCCTTCAGTACCTTCTCATGCTTTTATACCTGATAATACATTATAACAAGTCATGTATGAAGCGATAGAAATATCCATTATTAATATACAGCTAAATGTGAAATGTCAAGTGAGTGTTTGATGTAGAGCTTCTACTGAATTTGGAGTTCATTCATGTTATCCAGTAATTTTCTTAATCTAAAATAAGAAATATTAATAGTTTGTATGCAAATTAGGACTATTTGTAGACTAAGTAAAATTTAATTATATTTTTGTTATGCATCCTTAAGATCATTTAGTGCTGGATTTTACTTGTAGATGGAATTTAGATTTTACTTCACAAAGATAAAAAGCATGCTGAAATTGAATTCACTGTGAGTGTCATTTTTTTTTCTTTCCTCTAGACTGATATTTACTTTGAAATAGGTTAACTTTGCCAAACATGATCATTTTGGTGTAAGGATTATGTTTATAATGTAAAGGTGTCTAAAGAAAAGCCAAAAGACTTCCCAGAACTAGTATGGATTAGGTGGAATCAAATTTTCAATCTCCCTACGCGCATTTAAGTGTCAAAGACGAAAAAACTTAATCGTTATGGAGGAAATGAAGACAAAGCTCCTGGATTGTATATTGGTGGGACAATTTCTATTGGTGAGCATATCTTGCGATTGGTAAGTATATATATTAATTAGAATGTGAATTTGTACTTTAATATTAGTGACAATGTCATTTTGCATAATGTTTTGTAATTGATATCTGGATTTGACTAAGCTGAAATTATGTTTGCACTTGAAGTTTGATGTGTCTGTATTTTGATTTACATGATTTAAGTGCAGTGATTTTGAGTAGCATGCAAGTGTATGTATTTTGGATTTTCATAATGGATGTTTGCACTTGAAGTTTGATGTGTATGTATTTTTGGCTTCCTCGATTTAAGTGCAGTGATTTTAAGTGGCAGCTACTTGCATGGCGTGCTTTGTCTTTATGTTAGGAGACATGTTTGGTGATGATGTATGGTGGTAGTATTGTTACAATAAAAGAGCATTGTTTGGGTGCAAAAATTGACATAAATATATTATGGTCAGCCACCTATAATTCCCGAGGCTTACCTACACACACACACTATAAATCATAATGGGAAGACATATGTGGCCGATCGTAGTAGGGAGGTGCATGTAAGTAACATGGAATACAGTTGTTTTAGTTTTTACAGTTATTTAAATGGCAAATGATTGTCAATATTGAGCTGTTCTCATATTTATGCTTGTTAAAAATTGTTGCGATTTTATAGGAGAGGTATGAGCAACTTCGATCTAAGCGATCGCAAGATGAGTCATCTATGGTTGAGTCCAAGTTGTTTTGAGGCTGAATGATGCAATAAAAGGAAAAAAGTATACGGACTTGGCTTATAATTGCCACATGTTGTTTCTCTATTAGGTACATCAAGTTGTGCTGGTACAAGCAATGCCTCCAATTCGAATGTGACATTATTGACAAAGGAACATGTCGAGGAAATTGTCACAGGGACTAGTCGATCATTGCTTCCTTACTTGTGGGTTCAACAACCACCTATTCAGCCTAATAGTAATACTGCAACACTTACATATAATGATGTTTCGCCTTCAGGTGCATAAGGAGATAATTCACATGATGATTCTCTATCCGGTAATCACAATTCTGCCTAAAATTGACATCGCCATTGTTTACTAATTGTTTTATTTGAACCTTATTGTTAATGTTAATTTGGATGTTATTTTTAATATTATTGTTTATTTCTTAGGATGATACTTTATGGGGTGACAAAGTCATTTATTATTTCAAGTAATTTGTAATTGTAATAATTTGATACTATGTTTTATATTATAAATTTATAAATTACATTTGGATTTGCATTTATATACTTATGTATGGTCTTTGTTAAATATTAGGTAAACAATGAATTAATTATTGTTCAATTATATATAAAAAAATGAATTCATAAAATGAAAAAATTTTAATTCTTTAATATAGCGACAAAAATAGCGATGAGTGTACTAGTTACTAAAAATATGCTAATTCAGTAAATAAAAATACATTAGTGACGGTAACAGCAAATCTAAAGTTCATCGGTAATTTTTAGCGACGAAAATAAATTACGCCAAACTATTGCAAAAATAATCTATTTTTTAGCAGCTAAAAATAGCGACAAAATAATTGGTCACTAAAATTGTCTTAATATAATGACGACTGATTTTAGGGGTTAATTAGAGATAAAATTTTTACTGTAGCGACTGTTTTTCATTTAAGTCACTAAATATGCCAGCAACGACTAATTAGCTACGAACAGTCATCCCGTCGCTATATTTAATAAGCGACGGAATTTGTTATCGCTAATTCACTATTTTTTTGTAGTGGTTGGCCTATCACAACACATGTATGATAGATGTCCCATTTATTTATAACACTACAAATTCAACAACCCAATTCAAATAGTTTAAGCCCCGCAGATCTATCATATACAAATTGTCTTGTATAAGGGGTTAAGATGGAATTGGCTGATCAAAAATAAATTGCTGCATAACCATATCGGGATGGTGCCACTCAATAGTGTAGAAATAAATTAGTGGGACAATAGCCATCCAACTTTACTATCCACTTCTACAATAATCGGGGAGAAATTGGATTACGTTATTGTAAAGCTCCCACTAAAACTGTATTGTAAAATAAAAGAAAAATATTAATTTGTTTATTATAAATAAGACATTATTTTAATTTATAGTAAAATTATTTGTATATAATTGAATTGAATTTCATTATATACCTCTTCAAATGCCTGTATATCTAATATTTCTCTATATGTCTATATATCCCTCTTGTCTATGATATTCATATCCGGTGGTTTTGTCCACCTAAGTAAACATGATGCTTAAATATCATATTGCACTTTTTAAAATAAGATTACATATAAAAATTTTATATTCAATTTTTAATGATACCAGAATTTGTAGGGCATTATTCTATTTAAAACATATATCTATAAATGTACTGGCTTAAATTGGGAAAGTCTATCCTGCGCCCATATTTATGGGACTTGTAAATATCCAGCAACTCCCTTAGCATCAGGATGTATTGCACTATATAATTATCTATATAGCCAGGCTAGTCAAGCTGACCCCTAACTATATTGGCCAACTGTTTTCAAATCCTCTAAAAGAGATAGGAACATTAGGTGGATCGTGCTCGATGATTGCGAAGAAAATAACAGCCCACTAAGACATCTCAGTATCCATGCACAAGCATGTTGTCGTAATAACTCAGGTTTTACATTATCGAGAATATCACCAAATACATAATCTAACCATGTCATCTTAATTTTACCGTCACACACATTTGTGGCAGAAGAAGCTGCTCCGAATTAACAAATTGTCATCCAATCAAAGTTTGTTCTTTCGGTTATAGGTTGACCCTCAATCAGTAACCCTGTCAAAATCCCTATATCTTAAATTGTTATTGTCGTTTCACCAAATGTGAGATGAAACATGGTCGTTTTCAGTCTCCACCTTTCAATGAGTAATGTAATTAAATTCAAGTCGGTATTTCTAATTCATGTGATTCTTATCAACCTAAATGATCTTATATATGATACAATTCTTAGGTCAATTTTTCTATAGTGTTCATTAATGCTACTCCTCCTTATTCTTAACACTTTTCTTTCAACCTTTTAATTTATTTTAAATAGGTCAAACTAAATAAATAAAAAATTTCATTATTAATCTATAATATATATATATATATATATATATATATATATATAGAGAGAGAGAGAGATTTTATATTCATCGAATCATCAATGACTTTATTATTGGGACTTTTACATCAATATTATAGCATCAAATGAAAATTATTACAAATTACAAATTTTAATTATGGCAAAATTTCTTTGAATAACTAAACATACTAATTGATAAAAATAACTTAAATGAAAATTAATTGCAAACGTATTACAAAATTGTCATTGATACTAGCCAATAATTTTATATTATGGTCTAATGAACATAATATTTAGGCCATTTATTATAATTGTATCACTTACAATATGTTTTTTGAGCAACAAGCATTGTATTTCTAATATTTAAAAAAATATATTTCACTAATATTTATTACATTTTTTATAAATATTATAACTAATTGCTCATATTTTTTACATGCTCATTATTCCAAATTTTTATTATAAACTTCAAATAAAATATAGTGTCATGCAAAGAGCTTCCACCATCTTTACTTCCGTCATCGAGTATCCTCTCAAAATAATTCCTTTTAATTTTTTATTTATTGTAATAATATGCTCGAACATTGTTTACTATTTTTGATTTGACAGTTGTACAAGTCATCCCATTTCTGGTTGATAATTTCTCAAGCACTATCACTTATAATTGCTCTTGGGGCTAAATATATGTGTACTATCTATCATATCAAATTAATAAAAATAAATATTATATTTAAATAAAATTTTTTATTTAATTGTATCATATTAAAATTAATTATAATATTTTATAAAATTAATATTTATCATATTATTTTTTGTTATTTATTTAAAATTTACATAACAATTAGATTTGAAAAATACAAATATCTATATAAAAATAATAAAAAATTCAAATTCAAATTGCAATTTCATGTATTAAGCATACACAGACAATTTTTTAATTTAATCATATATCACATGCCAAAATTTGGTAATTTTTGCACGCACTTTTTTTCAAGCATTTTATATTTTTCAACCAATTAAATTAATATTCTAGAGTACAAATTATTGAGCAATCAATAATTTCAAATAGTATGAAAAATAATTATTTCACAACTTAAGTATATTTAGTTCTGTATGAAATTGTATTACATGTGTTTTCTATATACACTAGATAATAACATGTTCTTACACGCACACATAATGTGTATATAATATTATTATTAATCGTTGTAATTAAAGTACTTTTTTCATCTCAAATATTAATTGTTTATCTAAAAATCTTTGACTTTATTGCATGCATAAACAATTTCTTACCTATAGAGTATATTCCTATATACCTTAGATAACATAAGCTAATGAATCATATTTAATCATATATTTTTATAAATCATTTAACTAGTTTTTTTTAATTTAATTATGATGTTTAGTCTTAAAAATTCATCAGTTTGGACTCAAGTAATTTATTTGTTAAAATCAATTTTTTAGATTAATCATTATTAACACATATTTTTTTGAATGCAAATTAAACCTTCATTGATAAAATAAAAAATACATCTGAAAAATACAAATAAACTTATAAAATTTAAAAGTACATAACATGTACGAAACTAATGAAGTTGTTGGAGTATATCTCTGAACTTTTTCGACGAAAATAGTGGATAACGGTAATATGTCACATGTAATCTAACTTTTAACGAAAAACTCAGTTCATTTATTGTTTATAGGAAAATTTATTCCAGAAGAACGACAACTTCCATAAAGGAAGACAATAACCTCCAAATTTGGAGGAAAAACTTGCTTAACAAAAAATTTAAATTGTATTCAATATTAGTTAAACGAACCAGATTTATAAAAATACAAATAAAATCTGAACAAACACAAAAATCAAATCTAACATAAAAAAAATTAATATTTAAGTTTATTGGAACTAGATCTATAAAAACATAAGTAAGATCTGGACAAACACGAAAATCAAATTTAAAGTAAAAAATTTCAGCTCTGAGTTTATTGAAACTAAAAAGAAGAAAAAACCAAACACAAATAAAAAAATTAAAAATTTAGATCTATATTGATCTAAAAATTACTATAGAGAGATTTGAAAAAAAACACACACAAAAATTTGAAAAATACAAATATAAATTTATTAAAATAGTAAGATGAAAGAAGAAAATAGTTGCCGCATGTAAATGGACCGATAACAACCCCAAATTTAGATTAAAAAAATGGAAGCTTTTGAATTTATTAACATATTTTGTTATTTGCTTGCGAATTAATTTTTTTTAATTTCCAAATTTGATTGTATATATGCTAGTGCTAATCAACATAAACTCAAGCTATTTTTCATAACAAAAAAAAATAGTTATGTCTTACCTTTAATGTTGAAATCATATAATCTTCAAAGTTATAACCACCTACAAATAAAACATGAAGATGAGATTAATAAAAATATAGATTTTTTTAAGAAAATTAAATACTATATCACAATAATATTATTTTTTTAATACTAGATAAAATTTAGAATGCTATTTATAGTACGAATTGCTTTAATTGGAGTTAAATTGTATATAAATTAAAACAACAAATTTTGGTTTGAAAGAAAGAAAGGAAGAGAGTGATGAATGAAATAAAAGAGAGTAATGGAAAAGAAAGAGTGAATTTGAAAGAAAGAGTTGTGTATTTATAAATGATGATGATGATGATGATGATGATGATGATAATAATAATAATAATAATAATAATAATAATAATAATAATAATAAAAGAAGAAGAAGCATATGGTCACTAGAAAATGATCAATTTCTCTTTGCATAACCTATAGAAAAAGGAGTGGATTGAGAGGTTTTACAGACTTTTAAAAAAAATACAGAGAGAATCAGTGCTGCTCATGGATTTTACTGTGCTACAATAGTGCCCACAGTAAAATCTGTGAGCTTGCAGTATGCATCTGACAAAGGCAAAAATCGACGCAAGAGGTTGCCACTTTTTGTCAAAAGTCTAACGAAAATCGGCAGCCTTTTGTGCCAATTTCTGGCACTCCATCAGCTACACAGTGTGGGCCCTGCTCTGATGAATACTGGCACTATCATTTACCAGTTTTCAGTAGGAGTGAGCATAGACCGGCTAACCGGTCCATTAACAAATTTATTAAACCAATCCATTAACTTTGATTAATCGCTTGATCGGTTTTGATTTTTAACTTGATTTTTTGGATCGGTTTATTGGTTAACTACTAAAAATTTTTAATATATAAATTTAATAAATTATACAATTTTTAATATTATTTTTAATAGTTAAAAATGCTTTAAAAATAAAAAAATATAAATTAAATACAATATTCATTAAAAGAATCAAAATAAAAATAAATTTTCACAATTAATTATAAAAAGTAAATATATTCAATACGAAACTAATAACAGATTGTTAATTATGCACATATAATAATAATAATAATAATAATAATAATAATAATAATAATAATAATAATAATAAGATAATTTTAATATTTATTTATTAAAAATATGTTAATTAATAATATTTTAGAAATTTATATATCATAATATTTATTTTATAAATTACATAAATATTGAAAAATATAAGTGTAAAATTTAAAATATAATTTATAAAATGTATATATATTGGTTAACGGTTCGATTTGGTTAATCACTAATTTTTTAAAGTAAAAATCGTAAACCTAAATTTTTACACGTTGGCTTTACACTCTACTGCAAATAGTCGCACAAGTTCCAATCCTAATATAACTATATTTTTTATTGTTTTTTATATTAAAATTTATAATTAATTTTTTACATTAATTTTCTACTTCAATTAATTAAAATTTATAATTAATTTTTTAAATTTAAAATATTAATTGTAAATTCTATTAATTAAAATTTATACTTAATTGTTTAAAAATTTTTAAAAATAAAAATAATATTAAATAATTTAAATTAATTATAAAATTGTTTAATTTAAAAAAATTAATTATAAATTTTAATTAAATGAAGTATGAAAATTAATATAAAAAGTTAATCATTATTTTCTGTGCACCAACTTTCTGTCTGGTTTACTTGTGCCTTGGTATATGTGTCGGCTGAAGATTTCATAGTTATAAATTGCAAAAATAAATTAAAATGCTCTACTTTCTAAATTATCTTTCAAAATACAGTAAAATTTAAAATATTTTTATCAAATGTACTATTTAAAAAACATTCAAAAAAAAGTCATTAAGTTTTAAAAACTAGCTTTCTAGCGACAGCTCGTTTCCAATTGCTAAATATATTTACCCACAGAATTTGCCATCTCACGAAAGCTTTTTCTTTTTGGAGACCATCGGTATTTTTTTTTTTCAGTGGATGAAATTCTTATATATATATATAATTTGATTTTTGTTATCATAATAGTAAAATTTTGGACATTAATTCAAGAAAATTTTTAAAATTAAAATAATTTTTATAAATATTTAAATAAATAATATTACAGTAAAATTATTTTAAAAAATAAAATATTAAAAACCAGCAATGGCAATATAGGGTATCGATCTCCTTAAGGTGGAACCCATACGAGAAAAGAAAATTAGTGACAGAAACCCAGCACCATCAGATATGTGATAGAAATCAGCATTATGTATGCCGGTTTCTAACAATTAAATATTTTTTTAAAAAAAAAAGCATTTTGCAGTTGTACCTTACATTTTTATTGTTGACCTCTCATGCGCTCTCAGTAGCATTTTTGCCACGCACATTGTTCAAGAAAGCGAACACTGGATTGAAAAAAAAAACAAAAAGCTTGTAATGAGCAAGGTATGGTTGGAATTGTTTGTAGCTTATTAATCTGTATGGTATAAATATTTCACGCTTTTCTAAACTGCAAAAGCTGAGTCCATAAAAACTGCCACTTGAAAAACTACATAAATGAAGGGCAATATAACTTTTATTAATTTTTTTAAAAAAAATTTTCTAGTATCAATTCCTGATAATTATTTGTTTCTATTTTCTTCTTCTATATATAATTTTTCAGTTCATAATCTTTTATTTATTGATTTAAAGGAAATATAAATTTTGGACAAGATTGGATATAGTAATTGCCGTATACGTAAATAAATAGCAATAGTAAAACAGTGATAAATAGAAAAAAAATTAGTTTTTTTTTTCTTTTTTTAAGGGATAGATAATTCTAACCCCATAATTTAAAGACCTAAACAGAAAGCGGGTTCTAATACTAATTTATAATTTTATTTAAAAAAAATCATTTCAGCTAATATTTTTTAATCGTATTTAAAGGAAGCATCATTTAAAATTTTGTAATTTGCAATGAAATAAAAAAAAAAGTTAATCCAACCCATTAGTGGACGAATTATATCATTTTAAATTTATTCACTACAGAATTAAATTAGTGGGCCAATAAATGCATAAAAAACAATTAATCCAACCCGGGATCAATTTTTCAACCTCTCACCATGAGAGATAAGGGATTGCATATACAATTCAACTACATGCACGCGTAGTGTAGCGCGTGAACGAATGCTCATTTTCTTCATTTAGCATAAGAAGACAAATATCAATTGTCAAGATTTGTAAAGGTGCGACAATTTTAAAAATGATATTTTTTGAAAAATTATTTAAATTTTTAATGTGTTTTTCAAATTATTTGGAAATTTAGGGTATTTTTTCATTTTTGCTGGAAATGTCAGCGAAAATAGCAGGGATAGGTCCACGGGTGTCTCTCATTTCCGCTGACATTTTCAATGAAAATGGCAGGGATGGAACCCACGACGAATTTAATTAAATTAATCATCCAAAAATAATAAAAAAAATAAAATATATCTCAATTTTTATGATCTGATCTTAATCTTTTCCGTCTAGAGAAAATAATACGTAAAATTGAAACACAAGCGACAGATTTTGAGTTTGCCCAATTTAATTTTCGTCTATATTTCTAATCAAATAAAATCTAACAAAATTAATATTACTAAAATTTAAAAAGCAACAGTAAATTAAATTAATTAATCTAATTAATCAATTGATTTTTTTCAATTTATCAATTTTTATTTAAGTAAATAAAATATTTTTATTGATATAAAATTAAATTAAAAGTTTAAAAGTTACAGATAAATAAAATTTATTAATTTAGGGTTGCAATTGATGAGTTTTTTTTTGTCTATTAATACAATTAGAACTTGATTTAAAAAAATGTGTCATATCTTGAATTAAGGAAATAATTGTCCTAATTTTTTGAGATTACTGGCTAAGAAAAATAAGAGATTAAAAGAAAAAACAAATATACGAAGCAAGCTTGACTGTTGAAATATAGTTAAAATATCAATAAAAATATTTTTTTTATTTAAATAAAAAATTGATAAATTAAAAAAAAGTAATTGATTAATCAGAATAATTTAATTCACTGTTGTTTTTTAAATTTTAGTGATATTAATTTTTTTAGATTTTATTTGATTAGAAATATGGATGAAGATTAAATTGGGCAAACATTAATCAATTACTTTTTTTCAATAAAAATATTTTATTTACTTAAATAAAAATTGATAAATTGAAAAAAAAAATTGATTAATCAGATTAATTAATTTAATTTACTGTTGCTTTTTAAATTTTAGTGATATTAATTTTGTTAGATTTTATTTGATTAGAAATATAGACGAAAATTAAATTGGGCAAACTCAGAATCTGTCGTTTGTGTTCCAATTTTACGTATTATTTTCTCTAAACGGAAAAGATTAAGACCAGATCATAAAAATTGAGACATATTTTATTTTTTATTATTTTTGGAATGATTAATTTACTTAAATCCGTCGTGGGCCCCACCCCTGCCATTTTCGCTGGGAATGTCAGCGAAAATGAGAGACACCCGTGGGCCCATCCCTGCCATTTTCACTGACATTCCCAGTGGAAATGAGAAAATACCCCAAATTCCCAAATAGTTTAAAAAACACACCAAAAACCCAAATAGTTTCCCAAAAAATACTATTTTTAAAATTGTCCCTGTAAAGGTGATGCATGTAATTTTTTTTATTTTTTAATTTTTTTATTATTATTGGTGTCAAAAATCAGCATATGGTTTCCGCCACATCTTTGACGGATGTGACAGAAAACGGCACCTCTTATGCCAGTTTTTGATGCTGATTTGCTTTTTTTTTTTTTTTATGTTGGTCCCATCCTGACAAAAATTGACATCTTTTATTATCAATTTTTGACATCTCATTTTTTAAAATAATTTTACTGCAATATTATTTTTCTAAACATTTTTAAAAATTATTTCAATTTTAAAAAAATTCCTTAATTCAGTACTAGTGTGTATCAATACACACCATTAAATCAAATTTTAATATTATTTTATTTTTGATCCAATTTTGTGTACTTTGCACTTATACACGCATAATCATAATCCAATATTGTGGCATTACAATAATGACAAAAATAATTCCTCCTAAAATATAAAACTTCTAGGAGATATATATCAACATTATTTTTTAGTTTATGGATAAAAGCTTGTTATATTTTGAGTCTTGAAAATTATGTGCCGACTAATCAAATTATACTTGGACAAAAAAAAAACAAGGTTTACAATTTATTAGTTAGACTAATTAAGCTTTTCTAATAAGAGAAAGAACAATAGTTTCGTCTGTAACTTCCTTTGAATCAGCATCCATGATTTTGCAAAAGCTTTGAAGTAAACTGTCCATAGCATTTGGACCAAAATGATTTTGAATCATTGACTCATTCATTGCTCTCATGGCCTTTGCCATGTTTCTTGCTGTGGTTGCTCTGTCACATCTTAGTCCTCCATTGATATCATCCCATGTGATTATGCTTGTTCCTAAGTGATCAATGTTGAAAGACCCTTCCTTCTCTTTTTCACCTTTCACTTCTTCTACATACGCTTCATAATATGGCGTATTATATGTCTCCATAGATTCTTCTTCAATAATCCCCTGCATTTATATTATAAATACACTTGAACTGGACTTCATAATTCATTTCAACCCATTAAACTGTTGGCTCAAGGCTATATCTCAGTTTTGATGATAATCAAACCTTGAATAAACTTTGTAAAAAATTCTATTTATCTTGTTTATGTTTCAGATTATGTGCAAGACCAATCTAAAGTTTCAAGCATTATGCATGAAGAGGACTTCAATTTTTATATTCTATAGAAGTTTCTAAATATTAAGGTACTACTCTTGTAAAATCTTTTGAGCAGTTGCATACTTATGATCATGCATTTTAAGGTCTTTTTATACATTAAAATCGGTTTACATACATTGATTTAATCAAGTCAAAAATTTTCTTGAAAAGGCTGTTAGAAGAGTTTATCAGAATACGTTACAAAAAAACATTTTTCTATTCTAATTCACTAGAATAGCTTAATAGAAAAGGTTCTTCATAAAGTTTAATCTTTCTAGTTTATAGATAAGTTTTCCTTTTTAGTCTATTAAAACAGTTTAGTCTTCTTATGTACTAGAGCAGTCTGCTAGAACTGTCAGTTATAGTCTACCAAAACTAGCAATTTTATTTTTTGCTAAAAGATAAAATAACGGCTAGCTTGGGCTTTCCTTAGTCCGTCTCTATTCTAATGGCTAGTTTTTGATCTCTAACGGTTATAACTTATCTTTGGCTATAAATACAAGATGTCTTAAGTTCGAAGAGGTTAGAGAAGTTGGAAAAATATTTTTATCTTTTGAGATACAAAGCTTTCATTTGTTCTAATCATATTTCCACATCTTGCACTTCATACATTATCATCCTCCTCAACTAGATTATAGTTGTTTGTTATAATTCTATTGTTAGGAATCTTTGAAAAACATTGTGAGAAGGGTTGGTTAGAACCTTATAAATTCTAATAAGATTTACATCTTTTTCTTGGAAAAAAAGTTATGGATAGATTATACTAAGATTGTATATTTGCTTTAACTCTTGCCCATTAAAAGAGTTGTGAGTGGAGAAAAAATCTCAAGACGATATCTTGGAGAGTGGATGTAGGCATAGAGGCCGAACCATGATAAATTCCTTATGTTCTATTTCCATTTCTCCCTTTATATAAATTATGTTTCTTAAACAATTTTTAACATATTTGTTTTGCTGAGAAAAATTATTTTCTAAAAAGCTTTCTGTTGAAAATTGTTTGAAGGACATTTTGATTTCTACAAGTTGAATTTATATTGAAAACTATTTTTGAAAATTAACTTATGTGATTTATTACATTCTGCATCTTGACCAGATCTGCTCTGCCAGAATTTACCTCTTTCTGTTATACCAGAACTTGTTTGAAAAATTAATTGACTCCTAATTCACCTCCCTCTTATGTGTCTTTGGGAACAAAAATTAGTATTAGAGTAGTGCTTATTCTCCTAATGTTTGACAACCTTGAGTGATCCGTAAAATGGCATCTAGTTTTGGAAATCATCCCGTTGCTACTTCATTCAAAGAAGGCCACTCTGTTCATAGACCACCTATATTCAGTGGTGACAACTCTTCATTCTAAAAAGTCGTTATAAGGCACTTCATACAGTCACAAGATATAGATTGTTGGGACATCATTGAAGATGGATATCAATCGCCTACAAAAATGATTGTTCAAATTGGAAATCCCAATATTACAATTCTGAAGACCAGAAAAGAGCTAATAGAAGAAGAGAAAAGAAGCATGCAATTAAACTCAAAGGCTATGAGCATTCTATTATGCTCATTGCACACCAATGAATTTAACAGAGTTTCTAGTTACGACATAGCAAAAGAAATTTGGGATAAATTGGCTGCAATATATGAAGGAACTCACCAAGTCAAAGGATCTAGACTGCGTATATTTATGGTGGACTATGAAGCTTTCAAAATAAAGCCAAAAGAGATGATTTCTAAAGTAATCAACAGGTACATTAAACTAACTAATGAAATTAAGGCTTTAGGTAAAAGATTACATGAAGAGGATAAAATTGCAAAATTAGCTAGAGGTCTTAGTCCTAGATGGGAAGCTAAAGCTTCAATTTTATTAGATAAAGATCTTAAGTCTCTTAATTTCGATACTGTTTGTGGTTCTTTTATCTCTTATGAATTATATATTAAGTCACAAGATGCTGAAAAAGAAAAAGAAAGAAAATTAAAAGCATTAGCTCTCAAAGTTGAGTATGGAAGTGACTATTCTACTGGAGATTATGAAATAGTACTCATCACAAAGAAATTTAAGAAGTTGAACAGAAGAGGTAAAAAGTATAATAAACAGCAATAGTACACACAACAGAAAATATAGAATCCTCCAAATCTTCTAGAGAAATAGTATGTTACGAATACAAAAGGCCTGGACACATCAAATCAAAATATCCAAACTTGAAGAAAAGGAGAAAAAATATAAGAAGAAGGCCATGAAAGTAACGTGGAGCAATAGTGAAGATTCTAGCATCAGTAGAAATGAATCAGAAGGTGATTTAGAAGATACAAGTCTGATGGCAATTTTTGATCATGAAGAACAAAATGCTTTTACTGAAATAGATAAGAAAAACCACTGTTCTACTGAATAGACCAGAGGTCAAACAGACAACGAAGAAGAACTAGATGAGATTTACCTCAAGAGCTCCAGATCAGATAAATGGTATTTGGATAGTAGATGCTCTAGGCACATGATAGGGGACAAATCAAAGTTCTCAAAATTAGCCATGAGAGATGGTGGAAAACTCAGCTTTGCCGATAACAGAAAAGGAAAAATAACTGAAATTAGGATAATTGGTTCAGATCCAAAAATAAAAGATGTTTCACTTATTGATGGACTAAAGTTCAACTTCTAGAGCATTAGCCAAATTTGTGATAGAAACATAAGAGTGATTTTTGAAATAGATCACTACAGAGTAGAAGAAGTCGGAACAGAACAGACAGTTTTGACTGGACATAGATCAGGAAAATATTTATCAAGTCAATATAGAAGAGCTGCAGAAAGGTGATTTAAAATGCTTAATAACACAAGAAAATTTGAGCATACTTTGGCACAAGAAGCTTGGACATGCAAGCATTCATACAATGGAGAAGCTTGTTAGAAAAAATCTTATTAGAGGATTGCTAAAGATGAATTTCAAAAAAGATTATGTTTGTAAGGCTTGTCAACTTAGAAAATAGACCAGAACATCACACAAATTGAAGGTGAAATCTCATCCAAAAAGGCATTGGAGCTTTTACACTTAGATTTGCTTGGACCTATAAGTCCTACAAGTATTGGTAGAAAGGCTTATGTATTTGTAATAGTGGATGATTATACAAGATTTACTTGGACTTTATTTCTTGCTCATAAAAGTGAGGCATTCAAGGCATTTGAAAAATTGAGCAGGAAAATACAAAATGAGAAAGGGTATATGATTGCAAGTATAAGGAGTGATCATGGAGGAGAATTTGAAAATAAGTATTTTGAGGAGTATTGCAATAGTTCTAAAATTCATCATAGCTTTTCAGCCCCTTAAACACCTCAACAGAATGGTGTAATAGAGAGGAAGAACATAACACTTCAGGAGATGGCCAGAACAATGATCAATGAACATAATTTGCCAAAGTATTTCTGGGCAGAAGCAATAAATACTACATGTTATATTTTGAATAGAACTCTGGTCAAATCAATTCTAAATAAGACACCATATGAGCTCTGGAAGGACAGAAAACCCAACATTAGCTACTTTCAACCTTTTGGATGTAAGTGTTTCATTTTCAATGATAAAAATAATATAGGTAAATTTGATGCAAAGTCCGATGAAGGTATTTTT
Organism: Excoecaria agallocha; assembly: GCA_037975025.1. Classification (NCBI taxonomy): domain Eukaryota; kingdom Viridiplantae; phylum Streptophyta; class Magnoliopsida; order Malpighiales; family Euphorbiaceae; genus Excoecaria; species Excoecaria agallocha. Next base: position 9,404,024 of record CM075816.1, read on the forward strand.
CTTGGTTATTCATTAAAGAGTAAAGCTTATAGAGTTTTTAATAAACGTACTTTATTAGTAGAAGAATCTATAAATGTTAAATTTGATTTTAATAATATGAATTTTGGAGAACAAAGTTATTTTGATGATGATACAGATATAGAAATGAATGAATTCAACAAAAAGAATGAAGAAAATAATCAGATAGAAAAGTCACCAGATCAACAAACATATAAGAATGACAGAACTGGAAATTTATCTAGTCAACTAAAAGTAGATCAGCCAGCAAAAAGGAAGGTAGATCAATTTCCAAAAAATGAAATAAAATAGTCTACAGAAAATCTTGCATAACAATAAAATACAGAACAACCAGCAGAATTGCTAAGAGATTGGAAATTTCATAGATATCACCCAAAGGAGAATTTATTGACAGAACCATCACAAAGAATGATGACCAGAATAGTAATACGAGAATATTATGGTAATGTAGCTTTTATTTCTCAACTAGAACCCAAAAATTTTATGGATGCTCAAAATGATGAAAATTAGATTCTTGCTATGCAAGAAGAATTAAATAAATTTGAGAGAAATAAAGTTTGTAATGTAGTTCCTAAACTTTTAAATTATTCTATTATTGGTAATAAATGAGTGTTTAGAAACAATCTTGATGAGCAAGGAAATGTGGTAAGGAACAAGGCAAGACTAGTTGCTCAAGGTTACAATCAAGAGGAAGGTATCAATTTCGATGAAATCTTTACACCAGTAGCTAGATTAGAAGTAATTAAAATTTTATGTGCATATGCATGTTTTAGAAATTCCAAACTTTTTCAAATGGATGTAAAAAGTGCTTTTTTAAATGGAATTTTAAATAAGGAAGTGTATATAGCACAACCTCCTGGTTTTGAAAGTCAAGGTCATCCAAATTATGTTTACAAACTCAAAAAGGCCTTATATGAATTGAAACAAGCTCCAAGAGCTAGGTATGAAAGATTGAGTTATTTTCTTCTTGCTCATAGTTTTAAAAGAGGAAAAGTTGATAATAGTCTTTTTACAAAACATCATTCATCTCATATTTTAATTGTACAAATCTATGTTGATGACATCATTTTTGGTTCAACTAATATTTCTATGTGCAAAGAGTTTGAATCTATTATGAAGCAAGAATTTGAAATGAGTTTAATGGGTGAACTCGCAATCTTCTTGGGTTTGCAAATTAAGTAGTGTAGAAGTAAAATTTTCATTAGTCAAACAAAATATACAAAAGAGTTGATCAAGAAATTTAAGATGATAGATGCAAAATCAGCAAGTACTCCTATGAGGCCCTCAATCAAGCTGAAAAAAGATAAAAAAGGCAAGAATATGGATGAAAAGAATTATAGAGGCATGATTGGGTCTCTACTTTACTTAACAGCAAGTAGACCAGACATTCATTTTAATGTGTGTTTGTGTGCAAGGTTCCAATCTGCTCCAAAAGAATTACATTTATTTGCAGTAAAGAGAATTTTAAGATATCTAGTGGGAACTCCAAAACTATGATTATGGTACCCAAAAAAGTAATTCTTTTGATCTGACAGGTTATTATGATGTAGACTATACTGGGTGCAGAATTGACAGAAAAAATACTTTTCGTGCTTGTCATTTTCTTAAACACTCACTAATTACCTAATCTACCAGAAAACAAAACTCAGTGGCTCTATCTACAGCAGAAGCTAAGTATATTGCAGCTGAAGAAAATATTGCACAAGTTCTGTTGATAAGACAACAGCTGAAGGATTACGAAATTGAGTTTGATCAAGTTCCAATTTTTTGTGACAACACAAGTGCAATTAATCTAACAAAAAATCCCATTCTGCATTCTAGAACTGAAAACATAGAGATCATACACCACTTCATCAAAGATCATGTTTAACGTGGTGATATTGTGCTAGAATTTGTTTCAACAGAATAACAATTAACTGATATATTCACAAAATCTCTGAAGGAAGATCAATTCTATCAAATTAGAAAAATATTAGGCATGGAAACTGTTGATGAATAAGTCATCTGGTGAGGTAATTATTCGTTCTAATCAAACTAGAATACATATGTTTGTCTGATGCATTTTCTTATGTGTTCTAATGTTCACTAGAAAAATTACATGTTCTAATCTCTACTAAAACTGCTACGTGTTTTATTATATTTTACACTAGAGTAGGTACATTCTGATATGTATTCTGAAAATTAATTAATTATCTCTGGTTACTTATCAGAAAAATTTTTGTGTGTTTGATTAATATTTTCTTTAGTTCAAAAAAGTCAAAATTACCCTCTATTTATTTTCATTTATTTTAAGCTTCTTAAGGGTAATATTGGTATTTAATATTCTTTTTTCTTGTGTAGAGTGTAGTCTTTGCAATTTTATATAATGTGTTTTTGAAAGGTATACTGGAAATTGATTTTGATTCAATTTCAAAGAGACAATCAGTTATCTCTTTGGGAAGGGATGGTTTCTTTTCAAAAGGATGTGCCTTATCATTTTATCTTTTCATTTAAAATCAAATTCCTTTTTCATCTCATTTATTTCAAAGCTTTTTTCTCTCTCATTCCTTGGAAACCGATGCCTTCATCTTTTTCTTCCCCAAAATTTCCTTTTTCTTCTTATCCCAAAATGCTAAGTAGTAAAACTCATCTCAAGAATTTCCAACAATGACTTGGGTAAAGACAATAGCCAAGCGACACCCAATAAGGGAGACATTGCCTCAACCTGCCGCCACACAACCCCTAACAACCAGCGCTCCTTGCGATTCAAAAAGGAAGTCTCATGTGAGTTCTGACTCTCCAAATGCCAAACCGAAAAAGGTGAAGAAAATTAAGACTATGCCAAAGTTAATTCTTCCCCCAAAAATGATTGATTGGGTAGAGGTTGAGAAGTTTGTTCCAAAATTGGCCATATGGATGGAGACACAAGGATGGAAGCCGTTCATGTCCTACACCAATGATCTCTTTTATCCAAATTTGGTATGTCAATTCTACTCTTCTATTGACAATATTCAAGAGGATGATTTTACTGTTGTGGTGCAAAATATTAAAATTAATGTGACTCCCAAACTTCTTGGCAAGATTTTCTCTATTCTTTGTCTTGGTACTAGAATAGACCGTAAGTTAGGGACCTTTATTATTAAAAATTTCAATAGGATGAAATTTTTGAGGCAAACATTTAAATTAGTGAGTCTTCCTAAAGATTTTATATCAACCTGTATGGTTCCTAAGTTTAGAGCCTTACACAAGTTTATTTGTGACTACATTATCCATGATCATGAAGCATTACCTTTTTATCATCCTTAAATGACTGCATTATCTGGCATTTTCTGCACCATAAGACCATCAATTTGCCTTACTTGTTGGTTAAAATCATGTTTGAGGAGAAGTCCCAACATAGAATGCCATATGCTTTGATGTTTAACAAATTTTTTGAGTACTAGAAGCTCGATTTAAGTAAAGAAATAGGTTCAAATCTCATTACATATCAGACAAATTCTTTGAGGAGTCTGTAGCTAGAACTAAATAATCTGGTAAAAGGAAGGTTAAAGACTCTGTTCAACATCTGTCCTCCAAGAAATATATTATTTCTGTTGAATCCTCAACCCCTACAGCTTTTGATAGCATACCGCCATCTGCTTTCACCATTTTTCCTTTTCAAAAGGTAAACACTTTGCTTCAAATATTATCTCCTGATCTTGCCTCTCAGGTAATTCAGCAGGTGTCGTCTATTTTTAAAGAAGCACCCTCCACTCAGATTCCTTCCAAAAATAAGAGATAGATTCAAGAAACCATAAAAAGAGGAAGTAGTCACAAGTGCTGAACAATCTAGTTCTGTGTCCTCTAGTGCTACTTCTGAAAGTGAGGAAACTGAGTCTGACAATAAAGAAGCTATTGATCTAGAACTGGTTGATGAGGCAGTAGAGGAGGAAGTTGATGCCTTTACTGACTCATAGGCAGAACAGGTAAAGAAGTCTGTTCAAGAAGCTGATTCTGATGAAGACAGTTCTGTCCCTTCTACAACTCAACATGATCATTTTGTTACTGATATTACTGAGCCTGAAAAAGAGGATTATGTTCATAAGGAGCCAACACAAGATAATTAGGTTCATGCTTCTCCTCCACCAGAACAGGCAGTAGAAGTTAAACCTATGTCCACTCTTCCTACTAGTTCACCACCAAAACAACTTCTTATCTCTCATACTCCTATACCAGAACCCCCTATCTTTAAAGCTCCTTTTCTCTCATCTTATTTGGACACAAATGACATCCCATCTCCACCTATATTTCAAGTTGATGTTCCTCTTGTTAAATCTTGCAAAGGGTTCTGATGTTCCAACTACAAGTTTTGATCTGGATCTCTCTTTGGCTACCTTGCATGATCAAGTGGCTCAGTATCATGGTGCTCTACATGGTGTTCATCTTCAGATTGCCACTTTTCTTCGTAAGAGAGCAGTTATAAACCCTCCTCCTCTTCCTTCTTCATCTTAGAAACATTTTCTCTCTTTTATGTTATTTTTTTAACACTGTCTTGGCCTTGTGTTGTGTTCTAACCGAGTTTGTGTCATTAGCCTGTGCGTCATTTTCTGTTTGTTGGATGTTCTTATAGGTGTTTTCCCCTTTCTTGTTGATGACAAAAAGGGGGAAAATGAACTTAACTTAGTTTATATGTTCTAGTATGATGAACTACAATTCTGTTACAATTCTATTCTAAACACTGGTATTTTGATACCCTATTCTGATATCATCATGTTTTAAACACTTGTGTTCTAATACTCTATTTTGATATTGTTGTGATTATAGGTTGCTTAAAAATACACAATTGCTAATTAACCTCACTTCTTGACAGGAATTCTGATGATGTTCTGATAAGTGGTAGAACTTCTTTAATTTTGTTCTATTTTTTTTATATATATTATACTTTTGGATAATTGTTAAAGGGATTATATTTATATATATCCCTCGGGTATACAGTAAAGGGGAGCATAAGTATACTAACCTAGATAGACTTTTTAGCTAAGTTTATCAAGATTTTGTTATCATAAAAAAAGAGAGAGATTATTGGCTCAAGGCTACATCTCAATTTTGATGACAATCAAATCTTGAATAAACTTTGTAAAAAAATTCTATTTATCTTGCTTATGTTTCAGATTATGTGCAAGACCAATCTAAAGTTTCAAGCATTATGCATGAAGAGGACTTCAAGTTTTATATTCTATAGAAGTTTCTAGATATTAGGGTACCACTCTTGTAAAATCTTTTGAGGAGTTGCATACTCATGATCATACATTTTAAAGTTCTGTTTATACATTAAAATTGGTTTACATACATTAAATTTGGCATTGATTTAATCAAGTCAAAAAATTTCTTGAAAAAGCTATTAAAAGTGTTTACCAGAACATGTTACAGAAAACTTTTTTCCTGTTTTAATTCACTAGAATAGCTTAATAGAAAAGTTTTTTCAGAAAGTTTAATCTTTCTAATTCATCAAATAAGTTTTCCTTTTTAGTCCATTAGAATAGTTTAGTCTTCCTATGTACTAGAGTAGTCTGCTAGAACTATCGGTTCTATTTTTTGCTAAAAGACAAAATAACGGCTAGCTTGGGTTTTTCTCAGTCTGTCTCTATTCTAACAGCTAGTTTTTGATCTCTAACGGTTATAACTTATCTTTGGCTATAAATACAAGATGTCTTAAGTCCTAAAAGGTTAGAGAAGTTAGAAAAATATTTTTATCTCTTGAGATACAAAGCTTTCATATGTTCTAATCATATTTTCACATCTTGTACTTCATACATTATCATCCTCCTTAACTAGATTATAGCTATTTATTGTAATTCTATTGTAAGAAATATTTGAAAAAGATTGTGAGAAGGGTTGGCTATAACCTTAGGAATTCTAGTAATTTTACATATTTTTTTAGGAAAAAAGTTATGGGTAGATTATACTAAGATTATATATTGGTTTTGACTCTTGTCCATTAAAAGAGTTGTGAGAAAATCTCAAGACGGTATCTTGGAGAGTTGATGTAGGTATAGAAGCCGAACCACGATAAATCTTGGTGTTCTATTTCCATTTCTCCCTTCTTCTCTATTCTATTTCTTAAACAATTTTTAACAGATCTGTTCTGATGAGAAAAATTATTTTCTAAAAAGTTTTATGTTGAAATTTGTTTGAAGGTCATTTTGATTTCTGCAAGTTAAGTTTATATTGAAAACTATTTTTGAAAATTAACTTCTGTGATTTATTACATTATGTATATTCACTCTGTATCTTGATCAGGTCTACTCCACCAAAATTCACCTCTTTCTGTTCTACCAGAACTTGTTTGAAAAATCAATTGACACCTAATTCACTCTCCTCTTGTGTCTCTTTGGGACCAACATAAACTTAATTAGTTTATTCGATATATATACATGAGAAACCATGTCTTGGAATGGTAATCCTATATAATCCCATAGCGAACAGTTTCCATCAACACATAGGTCTGGCAGACTTCTGTCTGAGTGGAGCAGTATTATTCGTCCTTCGGAGATTACCTCTTTTGATCTTGCATTAAAAAAATGATGAGACATCCCTTTAAAATTGAGCCTAATAGGCTTCTATTACACCATTTGGATTGCTCTTTGAGATGTATACCTTACCTCTGTTCATTACTCCATCATTTGATTTCTCACTCAACTTAGGAGGAACCTAATATCATCATCAATTCCAACAACTAAATTTATAATTATCAATATACACATTGGGATATTACGTAAATTTAAGAAGCAAAACCTGTGAAGGCTTGAAGAAGAGTGCATGAAATGCAGACTATTAAATGGGAAAAGTCTGCCGTAAAAAGAAAGAGGAGCAGCACAAATGAAACATGGTTGGCCAATCTCTGTTTCATTTTCTTGTGAAATTATGGCAAATATTTGAATAGAGTGTTGAAACCATTTCCTGGAAGATCATTTAAAAAGGCATGAAATTCAGAAGTTGACCAACCCAATTGAATGCATCTTTTAAAAATGGTTGTTGTGAACTCAATGACGGCAAACCTCTGTTGGTTCTGAAGAACATCCAACCTCTGTGATGCTCATAACCTCTGGTGCATTTGTGTTGTAGAAATCAAGGATAGATTGAATCAATACTTGCTTTGACCTTGATAATCTTGCACTCTACCAATGAAAAAAAATAAAATCTTTAATCCAAGTCTTTACTTAATTATTATTAATTCATGTAAAAAAGAAAGAGGAATCTGAAAACAGACCTATGAATGAGTGGTATTGGCATAGCTTTCTTCTCCAATGCCCCTTTCATGTGAAGGATTTGATGTATTTCTTTGCTTACTTTCTCCATCTCCATCTCTTCTCCTCATCCAACAAATTTACCTTATTTCTTTCATTGATTGACCAATGGACACAACATTCAACCACTTTTGATATATTTTACTTGAAAAAAGATACTAGTATAAAATAAAAAAAATCATTTTTAACGCGCACACACATAAACAATCTGATTGTAAATATTCCTTTAATTAAACAATAAAAACACGAACATACCACATGCACGTGTATATCATATTCAATCCCTTCACCCTTACAATAAATATTTACATACATTAAGTAATAAATATATGTGCTACATATTTTTTTTGAGGGGAAAGATGAGATAGAGAAAGCATTTCACCCTCACAAAAAATATTTACGTATATTAAGTAATAAATATATGTGCTACATATTATTTTTTGAGGGGAAAGATGAGATAAAGAAATCATCTTTTGTTTAAAATGAAAAAAAGGATTGGTTGTGTTTGTGTGTATTCATATTTGATAACAAATGTAATTTAATTTGATATAAAATTTTAAGATATTCAAAGTTCTAAGTATGCAAATTCTTACCATATAAATAACTAAATCAGTTATTTATTCAGATATAATTTTTCTTTTTTTTACACGATCCTTCATATTTCCTATGATTTCTCTATAATTTTTTTAATAAAAAATACTAGTTTAACCGTAAGAATATTCATAACCCTCCACAAGTAGCTTGGATCGGGATTTTTTTGACAAGATTATCATTGGTACGATGAGCATGGAAGATACTTTCACCCATTTTCATTGCGATTCCTAATTCAATTGTATTGAAAAATTGACTGATTTGCTAGAGAGAGAGAGAAAAAAAACAAAAAAAAACTACATCGTTTTGCTGGCTCGGGATAAGAGACCCAGAGGGGAAATTGAAAATCGATCCACCAGGAGGCGCCGCCTATCGTCTCAACACCACCAGCAGCGCCACCCATTGGCACATCTGTGTTCCCGGTGGTGAGATGAATAGATAAGCATGGATAGTGCTATTGGGTTACCGACGAAGTGCTTTCCTTCCGGTGATGCTCCAGCCACCGTCGACGCTCAAATTTCATCTTACCAAATCGGCATTTGTGGAAGAGCCGGCTAATGATGTCCAACTTTTCCTTCGCAGCTAAAACTTCTAGCCACTCTAGTTTCACTATTACTCACAAACCCATTCAAGGCATCTCTTCTTATGAACTCTGGTTCTGTTTATACATTTCGACCACCACCACTGCCAGCTCTGAGATACATAGGAGCTATCAGACATCCTTTCATTCACAACATCCGAGATGGGTTTGTTGATCTCTCCTCTTTCAAGCGATGGTTGGGACAGGATTATATATTTTTAAAGAGTTTGTGCCTTTTTAGCAAGTGTATTGATTAAAGCTTCTAAGGAATCAGACTATGAGAATGACGTGGAGGTAATATTGGGTGGTTTAGCTTCAATAAAGGATGAGATTGCTTGGTTCAAGTCAGAAGCTTCAAAATGGGATGTTTCTTGATAACAACCGAACTCATAGACCTGCTCAATGGTCCAATATTAACCGAGCACATAGCTCCATGAGGGCCTCCTAAACCAACCAAAGGTTCTAGCTACCCAGACTCTTTAATCGAACAACAGCTTAGTTAAGAACGTGTTCCGAAAATAGCTCCTCTGTTATGTGTAGACAGTTACCACCCATGTTTCCCTTGAGAATAGCCTAAAATAACGAAAAATTCCCCCTTTATCTCCTGTAAATGTGCCGATTCCTCCTATAAAGAGAGGAGAAATAGGTATGAAATGATGATTGAATCTTCTTGCTAGAAATTCCTATTATTTTACACAGAAATCCTAACTTGACCGTTGAAGGCTCCATTGTTAGAAACCTACTAGTCCTTTGTCTATTTTTGCAGGTGATCGCAATGAACTTGCTGTGCCTTTCACTTGTCATTATTTGGTGCGGTGAGCATGGAACATGGACCTCTTCCCAAACCTTAACCTAAACACTTCCCAACAAGAAAACCAAACATCCAACCCCACCCTACCTGAAACACAACAGTTTCTCCCTTAACTCAATGATATTACCTCTGCTTCCCCAGCCATGGAAATCCTAAACATTACTCCCAACATTACCCCTCAGACTGCCCAATGCCTTATTGCTGCACTATCAGCCATCGTCGCTCAAGCTCAAGCTCAAGCTCAAGCTCAACCCTTACCCCCGTAAAATACCAACCTACCTTAGGCTTCGCAACCTCCTGTCTCGGAGCCTTACTCACCAACATTACCCTAAAATCCCAACTCCACCATTACCCTGACTACCAAATAATTTAACTGCCTTTTGGATGATCGAATCCAAAGGCAACAAAACCGAACTACCTTACAGTATTAGGGCAGTTTTTGATCACCTCTTTCTTGAAAAATATTAGCTGCCTCATTTTCTAACATCCGCCTTCCTCACCTAAAGACCTATAGTGGCAACATCGATCCCCGAGCTTATATTGACCAGTTCTAATACACTATGTTGGTGCTCACAACGGATGACTCTGCCTTGTGCAAGATATTCCCACAGAGACTCAGCTCAGATTTGGTTTCAAAACCTACCATCGCATTGTATTGAGAATTTTGAGTAGTTTAGTGACATGTTTGTCGCAAAGTTTGTAGTCGCCATTCGCCTGAACAAGGTGTTCGCAAACTTGAACCTGGTGCAACAAGAAAAGGGCGAATCACTGCGAGCCTATGTGGAGAATTTTAACGATGTGGCCATGGATATATAGAATCTGAACCTGGAGGTCGCCATTAACGCCCTTATCCGAAACACAAGGTGTTAGGATTTCAGCAACTCTCTGAGCAAGAAACCCCCAAATGACTTTACCGAACTCATGTCAAGAGCACACAAGTACATCCGCATGGATGAGGCTTGGAATCTTTGCCATGCCTCCCATAGAACATGGGCATCTGAGAAAGAAGGGGTTGAAAGTGTAAAAGCAGCTCGGGAAGGGGGAAATCCCAGTAAGACAGACCCGAAAAAATACCGAGGGGGGCAACTGGTATAACCGATCATATGCAATTACAACTCCCCTCTCGGACAATTGAAGGGATGAAAGATTTATGCCCCTAATAGCCTCTCGTGAATAGATACTAGATTGCCTAAAATAGAATGGATAAGTTAATTGGACGAGACCCATGAGGGAAGATCCGAACAGGGATCAGGGCCTTTACTGTGCCTTTTATAGAGATAGGGGTCATGAAATAGAGGAGTGCAAGCAACTCAAGCAAGAGATAAAGCACCTGGTTCGGAAAGGAACACTAGCTCGGTTCGCCAAGCCAGAAGAAAGAGGGAAGAGGCAGAGGTCACCTTCTCCCCAGCCGAACAGAAACATAGCCAATGGTGGCAGGCGGGCACCCGCTAGGATCATACATGTGATTGCTGGGGGCGAGCAACGAGATTATTTCCAAAAGAGGAAGGCCAAGGAGGTTATATCTATCGAGCAGAGGGAGAGCTCAACCACAAATATAATTTAATTTTCAGTAGCGGATGGGGCACATGTTTGGCACCCACACACAGATGCTTTAGTTGTTGAAGCAGTCATTCAAGACTTCTTGGTCCAGTGAATATTGGTTGACACAGGAAGTACGATCAATCTCATAATGGCCTAAGCATACAGAACATTGGGAATGTCAGACCATAAACTTAAGGAAGTCAACATCCCTCTCATTGATTTGTTTGGAAGGCTTATCCGAGTAGAGGGTCTAGCAACTCTATCTATACAGCTTAGAGATGATTCAGTGGCATGTGTTTACCGAGCATATTTCATGGTGGTCGATATTCCATTGTCTTATAATGTGATATTCGGCTGACCTTTACTATCCGAGGTGGATGCCTGTATCTCCATGAAAAACCTTATGCTCAAAATCTCCACTGACGAAAGAGTGGCCATTTTAATAGGGAATCAAAAGACTGCTAGGGAGACGTATTTGACCATGCTCAGAGGGCCAATCAGGGCCTACCATTGGACATAATGGATGTACCTGAAAAAGAGGAACAAAGGGCAGAACCGATAGAAGTGTTACAAGTAGTCGAACTGGAGTCGAGGAAGAATGTTCAAGTTTCGAATGGAAAGACCGGGGTGGAGAAAGAAACTCTACTCGCAATGCTTCGTGAGTTTGTGGATGTTTTTGCCTAGCAAACTTCAGACATTCAAGGGGTCAAGAAGTACTTAATAGTTCACTCGTTAAATGTTTGGCCAGAATGCAAGCCAGTAAAATAAAAGAAGAGAAATTATGCCCTCGAGAGACAATTGGCCATCGAGCAGGAGACCACAACTTTGCTGGAGAGCTATTTCATCAGGGAGATATTATATCCGAACTAGCTAGCCAACGTGGTACTTGTCAGGAAGAGCAGTGGAAGATGGAGAATGTGTGTTGACTTCACTGATCTAAACAAAGCATACCCAAAGGACTGCTATCCGTTGCCGAACATTGACACACTGGTGGACTCAACGGCAGGATTCAAAGAGTATGCCTTTCTCGATGCCTCAGCGAGCTACCATCAGATTTCGATGGCTCTAGCAGATGAAGAGAAAACAATGTTCATCACTCACAGAGGAACTTACTGTTATTGGATCATGCCCTTCGGATTAAAGAACATAGGGGTCACTTACCAAAGGCTAATGAATCAGCTATTCGCCAAGCAGTTAGGGAGAAATATGGAGATTTATATGGACAATATGATCATCAAGAGCCAAACCTTAGTAGACATGTGTACCGAACTGAAGGAGACTTTCCAAAAACTCGGGGATTTAGGCTTGAAGCTGAACCCTGAAAAATATGCCTTCGGGGTACGGTTCGAAAAGTTCCTTGGCTTCATGATATCGAAGAGGGGGATCGAAGCAAACTCGAAGAAAATCAAGGCAATTATAAACATGGACCCGCCTAAAATAGTCCGGGAAGTTCAGAGATTGAATGGAAGGATCACAACTTTGGGCAGGTTCTTATCTTGCTCGGCAAAATGATGCCTGCCATTCTACTGAGCAATTAGGAACCTCAAGAACTTTACATGGATAGAAGAATGCCAGCAAGCATTTCAGGCCTTGAAGCAGTTTGTCTCAACGTCGCCACTACTCAGCAGGCCACTAGCTGGTGAGCTTTTGTACATTTACTTATTTGTTTCAGCAGGTGCAGTAGGTTCAATCTTGGTTAAAGAAGAGGTGGGCCAATAGTTTCCTATTTACTACGCGAGCAAAGTGCTTCGGGGTGCTAAACTCAATTATCCAGTCTTAGAGCAGCTGGCTCTTGCACTCATCACAACAACAATTAAGTTTCGACCGTACTTTCAAGTGCACATGATTGTAGTACATACAAACTTAAACTTGAGGAAGGTACTATAGAGGCCAAAATGCTCGAGCCGATTGACAAAATGGGTTGTTTGCCTTAGGGGAATTTGATGTTCGGTATGAGCCACGAACATCCATGAAGGCACAGATACTGGCAAACTTTATGGCTGAGCTACATGAACCAGTTTTTGAGCTGTTGAAAGTAGTATGGAAGCTATATGTTGATGGAACCCCAAGTTCGAATGGAACGGGGGCCAGAGTATTCTTGATGAGTTCGAAGATAGTTCGAATTCGAGCTATGGCACACCTAACCTTTCCAACTTCTAACAATGTAGCAAAGTATGAAGCCTTATGCTACGGGCTGTAGTTGGCAATAGAAGTAAAGACGAACATCTTAGAGATATTCTTAGATTCCTAATTGGTGGTCATTCAACTAAAAGGAAACTTTGAAGCCAAGGATCGATCTATGATCCGCTACAAAAAATGACTTCTGCCTTATTAGCCAGGTTGGAGGAAAAAGGGAGAGCTTGGTCGATCACTCAGATACCCTGGGCAGAAAATGTGGAAGCAGATACTCTTTTAAAGAAAGCTTGTCTCAATAGTCCAGTTGATAATACATACATCACTTCCATAACCATTTCGCGTCCAGCTTATGAAACTTTTCAGATTCAAGTACAGGAGCCGAAGGAAGGTTAGCACTTACCTATTTACCAATACTTGATGTTCGGTACCCTGCCAAATGAACAATCCCAAGCTCGAAAGATAGCTTGGAAATCGAGCTTATATGCCGTGATGGATGGCAAGCTATACAGGCGATCTTTCTTTAATCCATGGGCTTTATGTGTGAGCAATGACGAAGGAAATTATATCCTTAGAGAGATTCATGAAGGAATCTGTGGAGCTCGTGAAGGGGCATAGGCCATATCTCGAAAAGCTCTCTTACATGGGTATTATTGGCCAACCATGAAGGCTGATGTAAAATCCCTAGTGCAAAAAATACGATAAACACCAAAGGTTTGCCAACATCCCACATCAGAGCTCGGCAAAGTAGAGGCCGATCCACAGCCCATGGCCTTTTGCTCTGTGGGGGATTGACATATTGGGTCCTTTACCTCGAGCGAAGGGCTAGCAACGATTTTTATTAGTGGCGGCAGACCATTTTACCAAATGGGTGAAAGCCGAGCCACTTGAAAAAATCACACCGGCAAACGCCATCAAGTTCTTGAGTAGAAACATCATCACGAGGTTTGGTATCCCCCACCCAATTATAACTGACAATGGCAAGCAGTTTGATTGTTAGGCTTTCAAGAATTTATGCTCAAGGCTGAAGATCCAGTTGAACTTCACTCCAGTTTATCATCCGCAATCCAGCAAAATGATCGAAGTGACAAATAGAACCATCCTATCCAGACTCAAAAAGCGGCTCGAAGATGCCAAAGGCTTATGGACTGAAGAACTTAACAATGTGCTATGGGTGTACCGGACATCACCTCGTGCAGTAACATGGTTAACACCCTTCACACTTACATACGGTATTGAAGCAGTCATCCCCTGTGAAATAGGAGTATGAGGCATCCGAACACCTTTTCCTGATGCAGAGAGCAGCGCCGATCTCTTATATAACTTAGATTGGCTCGAAGAAAGCAGGGAGCTCGCCCAGATACAGTCCGTAGCATACAAACAACACATGGCGACTTACCACGACCGTAGGATGAAGCCAAAGTCTTTGCAAATTGGGCAGTTAGTACTAAAAAAGTGGTGTCTGCTCATATAGCAACAAGAGTTGACAAACTAGATCCCAACTGGGAAGGGCCGTACATTATCCGGGAAGTGAGCCAGAACGAAACATACAGGGTAGAAGATCTTGCCGACAAACGGCTCTCGCACCCATGGAATGGACTCAACCTCAAGTCGTACTATCAGTATCTTGACATTCTTCATGCCCTAACAAATCTTGTACCGACTCTCATTTAGTTACCTTTAATTTTTTTTTTGTCATTATCATTGTTTCATCATTTTTATTACAAGTTGTCGCCATGATATTTCGGCCTTAATGCAAGTCCTGCAGATGTTTCTGCCTGTTGGACAAAATTTTAATGAATGACATATTCTATGCAAAATACTTGGCAAATTTATATCATGATATGTCTAAGGGCTCGACATTATCGCCAAAAATGCCCAATCATTTAAGTAAGTTCAGCACACTTTGCCGCAAAACTTACTAACATATGAGGCTAACTACGCCTATGTCTAGGGGCTTGGCATCATCGCCAAAAACGATCGATCATTTAAGTAAGTTTTGCATACTTCGCCGTAAAACTTACTAACATATGAGGCTAACTATGCCTATGTCTAAAGGCTCAGCATCATTGCCAAAAATGCCTGATCATTTAAGTAAGTTCGGCATACTTCGCCGTAAAACTTGCTAACATATGAGGCTAACTATGCCTATGTCTCAGGGCTCAGCATCATCGCCAAGAACGCCCAATTATTTAAGTAAGTCCGATATATTTCGCCATAAAACTTGCTAATATATAAGGCTAACTAAAATTTCATCTTAGGAAAATATGCCAAACAAAAATTAAAGACTTAGAATAAAGTGAAAATAGAAGTTTAATTTTCATTTATTTAACTACTCGGTTACAAGGATCTAGTCTTCATCTGGATAAACATCATCCAGAAAAGACAGATCTAGTTTGGGATATTTCCTCCTTACAACAGATGAAATTTTGGCACTAAATGCCATACACTTCTCAGCTAGTGCCTCAGCCTCCTTCTCGTCTCACTTGGCCTCTCGTTTCTCCCATTCAGCCTCCTTAAGCTTTAGCTGTTCAACTTCAGCTCGGAGGTAAGAATTGTACTCCTTTTCTTAGCCTAAGGTAGCCTGCAGTTTAGCTGCCTTCCGAACAGCCTCTTCGGCCTGTTCTAGAGCTTTTCGAGTTTTCTTCTTGACTTTATCCATTTTTGATCGGAGAGCCCCGAAGTTCGAGTCTGCATGTCGACCTTTAGCTATAAGATCATTCATCTTCGCAATCGTAGCACCAAGCAGCTGGGCCTTTGCCAAACACAAAAAAGTCAAGCAACAGTCGGAGAATAAAAACCACAAAAATCATCGGCCACAATAATCTGATCTACTTACCTTGATTTGATGCCTTTTTAAATGATTGGCCAAGTTGTCGTAGCTCAAAGAGGCGAGAGGACCGACCTCATTCGGCATGCAAGAGGTAACGTGCATGAACGTGCTGAAGTCCTGGTCACTGGAGGAATATTTGTCCCTTTTTGCTTCCTAGAATTCTTGGATCTCCGTGAGTAGTTAGCAGAGATCCTTCGGTTCCTTCTCGGTCTGGCCTTGGGGCTCAACTGGTGAAGCAAGCTCGATCTCGAAAATCGAAGTCCCAACGACTTTAGTAGTTATAGGCATTGGCTGAGCTGGGGGAGAGGGAGTCGCCACCACTTCCTCAATGGTGGGAGGTGCGCTTGAAGAACCTTATGCGAGCTTTTGTCTCTTTGCCTTCATGATCTCGGCAGCTCGGCTCATTTTCCTCAAAATTGCAAGGAGAAAGCAAATTAAAATAGAAAATCAATATCATCGAACAAGGGAATATAATATGTTACCTTTTCTTTTTTGAGGAAGTGAAACTGAGCTATAAGGATCTAATAGATTCCTCAAGTCCCATTTGTCCATAGCGAGTTCCCTCTAGCGGGCGAGGATGAGCTCCTTTTCATCAGATAGCCATAAATTGCTATCATTTCGGTTCATAAACCTCCCCCAAGTTGTTCGAATAGGAATATCAGCCCACACTCTTTTCACCAAGAAGAATCGATCCTTCCACTTCTTTAAGGACTTTGGATTCCTAGTCGACACCCTATAGCCAGACCGAACTTGTATGTAATTATGGTCTTTATTACCAGCTCAAAGACCGACCACGTGGATTGCTCGAAATAAGTTTAAGGTCAATGTTATGCCCTATTCGACGACCTAAATTTGAAGAGCAGTAAGGATCCGCCAGGCATTAGGGTGGAGCTGTCCTATGGCCATGTCGAAGTACCTCAGTACACTCACTTCAAAGCTTGTTAGGGGCAAGCGGACGCCGGCCTCTAGTTGCACCTCGTAAATTGCAGTCTTCCTCTTGTTAGTGAATTATGTGTTCGCCCTTTATGAGATGCTAGGTTTGCTGGTGAAGTAGTCCGATTTAGAGGTTAGTTGGGCTAAGAGTGAACTGAGCTCCTCTTCCTTGACTGTTGAACTTATGCTTCCCACTCTCAACAATCGGTGTGGAGCCTTCTTTTTGGAGGAGGTAGCAGATTAGTCAAAATCGAAGGGCTGAAATCTCTCACCCGAAGTGGAACCCCTACTCATGCTAGGGACACTACCAGTGGGAGTATCTCCACTAACTCTAACTCCCTCGCTTGGGGTGGATCCCGAACTCATAATGATCGAAAGAAACTAAGAACAAAAAAGAAATAAGGCACCGGTGAAGGAGAGATTGACAAACCTATTGAAGGAAGTAGTCGCAAAGGGAAGTGGGGCGAAGAACAAAAACTTTGAAGTTCCAAACAACAGATTCAAAGACTATTGATGCAGAAGAAGGAAGAAACAGAGTGAAAATCAAGAGAATGAAGGGTGAAAGTGAAATGGATATTAGGAGAAAGTTTATATAGAAAAAATAAGATGGATCCAAACCACACACGTGGCAGTAGAGCCGATCATAGGATAGTGCATTAATGGCGGTGCACTGTAACCGAAATGCTCCAGCCGTTATGCACGGTAAAACAGAAAGCCATAACGACTCCCAATAAATGCATCCACATAAAAGCTGACGTCATCTTACTAACTTGCAGATGACCAAGTAGAGTTAAAGGTAGGCCTTTCCTGCCCCAGAACGATTCGGGTTTACACGGCCTTTTGCTACCGAACTCTAAGGTAGAGCTTGGTAGGCATTCTGAACTCAAATCAGTGCAACCAGTTCATTCGGCCCAGTCACCGCGAGCTCTGATCTCATAATATTGAAAATGTCTATTAAGCACTCATCCACCAATTGTCGACATAAATGTTGCTAACTGGGGGGGAGGGGAGACTTATGAAAACAACCGAATTCATAGACCGGCTCAACAGTCCAATATTAACCGAGCACATAGCTCCATAAGGGCCCCCTAAACTGACCAAAGGTTCGAGCTACCTAGTCTCTTTAACCGGACAATAGCTCGGTTAAGAATGTGTTCCGGAAACAGCTCTTCCACTATGTGCAAACACCACTAACCCATGTTTCCTTCGAGAATCGTCGAAAATGGGTTAGTGGCCGAAAATAACGGGAAATTCCCTCATTATCTCCTGTAAATGTGTTGATTGCTCCTATAAAACGAGGAGAAACAGGTATGAAATGGTGACTGAATCTTCTTGCTA
This sequence comes from Excoecaria agallocha, assembly GCA_037975025.1. NCBI lineage: Eukaryota > Viridiplantae > Streptophyta > Magnoliopsida > Malpighiales > Euphorbiaceae > Excoecaria > Excoecaria agallocha. The sequence goes on from CM075816.1 coordinate 9,422,068, forward strand.
TAAATTCCTATTATTTTACACAAAAATCTTAATTTGACTGTCGGAGGCTCTCTTGTCGAAAACCTACCGGTCCTTTATCAATTTTTGCAGGTGATCGCAAGAAACTTGCTATACCTTTCACTTGTCATTATTCCTCTTTCTAATGCTATTGTTCATAAGGCAAACCGAAGGTCTGGGGAGATTCTCATGGGCAAGGGCTTGGAGGTTTCGCTTCTAGTGAGGCGTCTCGTCCTTCTTACAGAGAGAAATTGTGGGTAGTCTGAATCCCAATTTTCCAGCTCAACTACTAGCTGCAAATTGCCTCATTTATTTGCGAGTTTCTCTTCTTATTCGTTTTCTATTTTACAACCCCTTTACCGTAATACTCATTTCCTTGATTGAAAATTGATCAACGTTGATCCAGCATGTTCTAAACCACAAAAAATTGCTGCTCACATAGGTATTAATTAACACTTGAAATGAAGAACACTTAATCCCAATGTTTCACCCAATTATGTCTGTTAATTAGTTTGCTTCTCCACTAAATTATGATATTTGCTATTATACGTTGTTAATAAATTTTCCACATGACATTCTCTCTTATATGGGTAAAGTGGTAAAAACACCTTTGAGTTATGGGAATCATTTACTGTATGAAAGTTGGCATCAATCTTTGTTGCTTTTAATCACTCATCGAACCAGAGCCCAAGAACAATTCTTGTAGACATAAAATCTGAGGAGATTGCCACCTCTTAACGTAGGTTCAGATTTTGATTAGTGGTTAATGACATTTGAGTTGGTTTACTGCATCTAGTGCTCTTATTTCTTGGATTCAATTTTATTAATTATTCTTTAACTCATCCTTTTAGTTTTATAGTTTCTTTTGCTTGAAAAGAAAGGCAAAAATGAGTTTTCGAGTTTCAAGCAGTCAATTACCCATATTAATTTTGAGCAAACCGAATAAAAAGAGCGAGAACTGAGTAAACTCAAGTATGGGAATATAAGAATTACAACTCTAGGCTCTGCTTATGAGATCAGTATGCTAATTTTTGCAGTGGAATTTTTAGCTAAGTTCTTATTTGAACTATGACCATTTTTAAGCATTTCTAAGTATTTTGCTAGCTTGTGCACTCACTTCTTGGCTTCTACTATATCATAAAAATGTCCAGCTCCACAACAAATAATGCTAAATGCTTTGCAAGATAACATACCTATTTTTTTTATCAATTTCATGGTGACACTCTACGATTTGCATTGGCATAAAGCATCATTTTGTCATATTATAATATTTCATGATGTTTAATGGAAACCCACCTAGGTAATTGTTGACAGTGCATTTATCCATTATGGTGGAACTCCACTTTTTATTTGGCTTGAGCTTGAGAAGCTTAAGCTTTTATTCAATAATAGCTGTTATATCATTAGTTATATCAGTCCCTTCACTGATATAAACAAAGGCGCGCAAGCTAATTAGTTTATTTCCACTAGGGCACCTAGATCACCTGAAGGTTTGTTCACTGGCATGTAGGATGAAAGAACAGGTCCTGTATTTGGGGTTAATATTTTCCTATTTTGCTTTGGTAAAGTTTTGAGTTTGGGCTTTTTGAGTGGAAGCTTACTTCGGTTTTATCTGTCAATATCTGGATTTAACAATTTATTGATACAAACTGAAGTAAGAATAGAAAAATAGAGTTACCTTACCTATATCTGCAGTTGAAGAAGATAAATGGTGTGTAGCTAGCAGTGGCATTGAGCTATGCAGACTGGCAATGGCATGAGAAATGCCTTTTTTGTTCTTCTATCACTCATTATCAGTAGCTTTAATTAATTTCAAAGTGATCTGACTAGAGTTTGTGAATCTACAGTAATTCAGAATGTTGAGATTGTGATTAGATATTAATTTATCTATCTGGAATATCTATGACTATATATCTATATAACCTAGGGTTGGCTATGTTTTGCTTGTTTATCAGCAACCTTTAGATGTGCTTTAAGGTTGTCTTTAGAAAGGCCACCCCCCTCCTTTCGTAAATAGAGAAGAGTATCCAATAAATACTTTTTATCTTCTAATTTTTCATCATCATTCATCAAGGCTAATCGATCTTCAATGACTTGATCCAAGAATTTGTTTATTTCTTTGAAAGTGTTTTGCAAGTCTCCCATTAATCCAGTTAGATGGTCAATGCATCCCAAGATTGGGAAAAGATCCTTGAAGCAAAATTTTCCCACAAGGTCCGCTGTCCTTCTAGACAACTTGCCAAAGCTCGTTTCTGTATCATCTTCATTCTCGTCATACAAGCAACCAAACGCAGATCTTGATAATATGTTATGTGCAAGAGTAGTGAACATTTCACTGATATTAAATGAAGATCCATTGTTGCTCAAGTTATGAATCTTGTCTACAAATTTTGCAGCTTCTTCTTTTCTTATAAAATGGAATTGCTGTACACTTCTTTGGTTGAAGAGTTGATGAACGCACAACTTCTTTGCCTCTTTCAGGTGGTCCGAATCCGAGGCTAAGGCAACCATCGAACAAAACGTCTACAACAATGAAAAAAGGTCTTGTTGGAACAGAGCAGAGCATAGACAAAGATAAAACCAAAAGTGTTAGAATATTGCATGCTTTATTCAATCATAAGAAGGCCTATTTATAGGCTTACAAATACGAAATATCCCTAAAAAACACTGAACTGAAAATAGATATTTTAGCTGCTAAATCAAACTGCCAACTATCAGTAAATTAAGGAACAAGAATGCAACAACCAAAGACTAATTCTAAGTACTAAACGAGCTGTCACTTATGAATCATATTCCTTCAACACCTCCCCTTGATTCATACGTGCATACACCAAGTTAATTTCGAAATCTAACATGCTTTTCACCAGAGAGTGACTTTGTGAATATGTCTGCCAATTGTTCACGAGTGCTACAAAAATTTAGAGTTATCAATCCATCTACAACTAAATCTCTTATGAAATGAAATCGAATATCGACGTGTTTTGTTCTTCTGAGCATGGCTGGGTTCCTTTCTATTGCAATTGTTGATCTGTTATCATAGAAAATTGCAGTTGCCTCCTTTTGTTCTTATTTCATGTCAGCAAGTAACCTCTTGAGCCATATTGCTGGACAAGCAGAAGAAGTAGCTACAACGTATACTGCCTTTGTGGAAAAAAGAGCTGTTACCCCTTGCTTCTTTGAACTCCCTGTAATGGCTCCTGAACCTAGACTAAATACATAGCCTGAGGTGCTTCTTTTATCATCTAATGAGCCCGCCCAATCACTGACAGTAAAGCCAAATAATTTAAAATCAGAAATGTTAGAGGACCAAATCCCATAATTTGTTGTTCTAGCTATGTAATGCAAAATTCGTTTGGCAGCTCCAAAATGTTGTTTTGTTGGACTATGCATGAACCTGGAAACCACACCAACCGAATATGCAATGACGAGCCGAGTATGAGTTAGATAAATCAAACCACGAATTAGACTTCTTAATTTCTTTGCATCTGCTTTCTTTATACCATCTTTAAGATGCAACTTTTCATTAACATTCATTGGTGTAATTGCCATCTTGGAATTAAGCATGCTAAATCATTTGAGAAGGTCTTTTGCGTATTTCCTTTGAGAAATAAATACTCCACTTCTCCTTGCTTAATTTCTAAGCTAAGAAAATAATGCAGCAAGCCTAAATTTGTCATCTCAAATGTTTTCATCATATTCATTTTGAATTCAGAAATAATAGAGTGAGATTAACCCATGTAAATTATATCATCAACATAAAGATAAACAAATAAGAAATCATTGGAACATGCCTTCTTCGCATACAAAGTAGGCTCATTCTCACTCCTTTCAAACCCATTTTGTCAAAAAAAAAATGAATCAATTTTGCTACCATGCTCATGGAACTTGCTTTAGTTTGTGCAATGTTTTTCTTAACTTGTACACCTTATCTTCCTTTCCTTGAATAATGAACCCTTCAGGTTGCATGGCATAAACTTCTTCCTCCAATTCTCCATTTAGAAATGCTGACTTAACATCAAATTGATAAATAGGCCAAAAAAGTTCTCACCATTTTGAAATGAGCAATGGGAGAGAATGTATTTTTGAAGTCAATACTCGGGATGATCACGGAGCGGGATGAGGCTCGGGAATTCACCCCCACTCACTCCCCTGCCAATGGCAGGGATTCTCCGCCCCCGCCCCTGCCACTAATATTGGGGAGGGAATTTTCCCCGTCCTCACCCCGCGGGAGTCATCGTCCCCTGCGGGGATTCCTATCCCCCGAATTTTTTTTTAATTTTAAAATATAATATTTTATAAATAATTAAAATTAAAATATAATATTTAATAAATAAAAAATTTAAAATCAATAATAATTTAAATTAATATAAATTTTAACCATTCATAAAATTTAAAATTAAGTATAATTTAAAACTTAATAATTATAAAATTAAGTTATATTTTAATTTTAATTATTTATAAAATATTATATTTTAAAATAAAAAAAATTATTTTTTGCGGGGCAGATACCCCATTCCCCGTCCCCGCCCCTGTCCTGGATTCTAGGACGGAGATTTTTTTTTCCCTCGTCCCCATCCCTACGGGGGGAAATTTTGGGGATTTTTCTCCCCGAACGGGGCGGGTCCTTGTCGAGGCTGGGGAATTCTCGCCCCGTGATCATCCCTAGTCAATACCTTGCTGCTGTGAATATCCTTAGCCACCAATTGAGCTTTGTGCTTTTGTATACTCCTATCTGCATTGTATTTTGTCTTGAACACCCATTTTAACCCAACGACATTTTTATTTTCAAGCAAGCCTATTAGCACCTAGGTTTTATTTTTTTCAATTGCCATTATTTCCTCCTCCATTGCTTGGGGCCATTCCTCCTTTTGTGCTGCTTCTTCATAATTGATTGGATTTGAAGCTAATAAAGCAAATGTGTAAATCTCATAAATTTCTTTAACAAATGTATATTTTTTTTAGAGGTGTTTCATCAGATGAAGAGCTAATTGGTGATGTATATGAGTTGGTTCTTGGTGAATTTATAGGGCTGGTATTTGGTAAATTTAGAGTGCTAGTGTTTGGTGAATTTTGGGGTTAGTGTTTGGTGAATTGATGTTGCTGGTGTTTGTGGAGTTTGTGGGACTAAGATCACTGATTGTTGGGTCTACTGGAAATTAAGTTTGTGGATCATTATGATTGACTTGCCAATTCCATCTTGCATCTTCATTAAAAATTGCATTCTTGCTAATGATCACTTTGCCACTAAAATGATTATATAACCGATATGCTTTGGATTTAGAAGAATACCCAATAAAAATGCATTGTTTAGATTTTTCATCAAGTTTATAATGATTTTTAGGATTAATCAAAACATAGGCTATACAATAGAAAACTTTGAAGTGGCTCACCGTAGGTTTCGTACCTCGCCAAACTTCATATAGAGTGCGATTAAGAATAGCCTTTGTGGGTGATAAATTTAATAAGTACACAGTAGTTGCAATTGCTTCTCCTCAGTAGCTATTTGGCAGCTTCTTCGCTTTTAATAGACATCTTGCTAGTTCAACCATTATGCAATTCTTTCGCTCTACTACTCAATTTTTCTCAGGTGTATAGGGTGCCGTCAATTCCCTATGTTTTCCATTCTCTTCACAAAGTTGTTAAAATCATTAAAACAAAACTCTCCACCCCTATTTGTATGAAGGATTTTAATGTTAGCATCAATTTTCTCCTCAACCATTGCTTTGAATTTCTTGAAATTCTTAAATTTTTTTTATTATGTTTCAGAAAGTAGACCCAACTCATATGACTATAATCATTTGTAAATATCAAAAAATACCTATTTCCACCAAATGACTCTATTTTCATAGGCCCACATAAATTAGTGTGGATTAATTGAAGACATTTTGAGGCCCTTCAAGACACACCAATGGGAAATGAATGCCTTTGTTATTTACTATAGACAAAGTGATGCGTGCACAGGTCATCATGGAAAGATCAATGAACATTACAAGCTTAATATGGGCAGGATTTTAGATAGCATGGAATCTCAAGAGAGAATGAGGGTCAATGGCATTATAGCCAATCTTATGAGGCCGAATGAGTAAGGGGACTTCCAACTATGTTTTGTTAATTATTTTAAGTTAGTAGAATAATTTTGGGCAGCCCATCACTTGTATTTTGCATATGGGCTTATTTTAACTTATTAGGCCTTAACTTATCCTTTTGGGTTTATTTTAGTGAGATAGGCCTTCATTAGTTTAAGCTTATTTAATTTAAACCTTTGGGCTTATTGGTTGTATTTTAGAGTTATTTAGTTTGAGCTTTAGTTATTTGGTGGGAGGCCCATGTTTAAAGGCCTTTTTACTTATTTAGGATTTCTTTTTTTAAGAGGTTATAAATACCTCATTATAAACATTATAAAGAGATTTTGAGATTTTAATGAATTTGAAAATATTGAGTTTGTCGCAAAAAGGTTTGGCCGAATTCTACAAGTAGAGGGTTTGCTTGTCTTTTTCCATTTTCATTAAGAATTTTATTCTTATCAAGGTATTTACTTATGGTAAATTTTGTTCTTGTGTTTTTAAATTAACTTAATTATATGTGTTTCCTTTTATAAATTAATTAGGAATTTCTTAGGGTTGGGAATTTATTCTTGCTCATATCCATGCCATATTATATGTTTAAGGGATTTCGAGTTTTTTAGCCTTAGGGTTGTACATCACAAAACCCTCACATAAGTTAAAATAATTTATTTTAGGTAATCCTAGAACCATATTGTGATGCGCGTTGGAGCCGTGCTCGTTTTTCGAGTTCACTCTAGAAGGCCCACTTTTAGGCTCAGAGATCAAGAGAGGCTCACTTAACTCATAAATTGGCTACTTCACAATAAAAAATGATCAAGCCCAAATTATTTTTGATAGTCAATCCATGAAAGCATTTACTAATGGGCCCAAAAGAGACAGGTGTCATGAAGTCACCTCCTAACACAATGTCGAAAAATGAGTCTCGACTTTTTGATGCCTAATATATAAAAAGATATTGATATTCGAAATATCACTATTATTAGGCATCTTAGTTAGGTGTTTATTTTATAATTGAGTTTTACATTTAATCCTCTCCCTTCTCCCCTCTCCCATATGATGCAAATCAATTAAAATTAAGTAAACATCCCATTCACATAAACAAAGCGATGAAAAGCAAAAAAATAAATCTATTTAATTATTACATAAGAAAATCATCCTCACAATAACAAAATAATACAATACACAAATCAGGGCATTCATTTGAATTTGGAAACATTGCTTCCTTCATGCATATTTTACCAAAAAATCTCTTTTTATCTCATATGGATTTTGGCTAAAAATTGGACATTGGTCCATGTTTTGAAGAAAGACCTAATTAATTTAATAAAAAATATTTTAAATGCCTTTTCCTCTTATCGTGCACAAAAGCCTTTTTTTACTAACTATTACATCCCCGAAATAATAATACATCTAAAAAATAAATACTAAATAAACAAACAAACAAGCACAAAATAAAATAAATAATAGCTAAATAAAACCAAAGCGATAAATAAAAGAATAATAAAAAGTAATTAACCGAGATAACCAGATAGGCTGAGGATGGTGTCTGACCTGGAAGCACAATTTCTCATGCAAAAAAAAACCACACAAAACTCTCTAACGGCAAAGATATTTATATACTAAAAAAAACATACAAAAAGCACATGAATTAGTATTATAAATAATGCAATAAGAATAATTACAAATTAAACTATGCAAATAGAATGGAATTAAGTACAGAACCACATCATACAGAATTGAATAATGCCTTAAACATTATAAAAATCAAATAAATGACATATACACATGAAAATACAAAAAAGTATGCCAAAAATCCATTCACAGATGCCCAAAATAGGCGAGGTACATCCATATGTCAAGCGAAGGATGGGACAAGAGGAAGCCCTACGATATCCCATCTGTCATGAAATGTGTTTTAACCCTACACATGTATTTATTAAGCTCTAAATCATGCCAAAATGGTGTTATAATGTCAAGTCATGCATAAAATACCTTAAAATTACCAATTTTACAAAATTAAAAGAAGGAAATAAAAGCTTAATATACAACAATAGAGGAATCTCATACTAAACACACCATTAACATGCCAACTCAATTTAGATTCATCTTGTATCACATATAAACATGAAAATGAATCAAATGTAACATTTAAAAACAAATATTCTAGTAAGTTTCACATGAATTATAAATAGCCATTCTAGAGAGAGAAAGAAGATAAAAGTAGAGAGAGCCTAGAATCTTACCCTTATGAGATATTCTGACCCTAAAATCTTTGTAGTCTAGATCTCCACTTTAATTCGTGCTCTTTGCTTTTCAGAAATATGCAATGAAATTCATTTGTGTGTGTGTGTTAATCAAAAGAGAATGCTACAGCAGATTTTAAAGAGAGAAAGAAATTGAGTTTTCTTCTTCCCTAAGGTGGCTCTATAAAAAGTGATTCCTCTCTTCTTTAAAACCCTAGATTTTTAGGTTTTATACCTAGGTTAGAGATAGAGTTGGATTCCAACTCCAATTCTCTAAATTTAGAGATAAATCCCTTGTAAATCTAAAAAAAATCCTTTTGAAATATATCTTGCCTTTTTGAATTCCAAAAATATGGGAATTCTAGATTTCAAGCCATGGACAAGCATTCCTCAATGAGAGGCGGCCGTCCCTCAATCTAGAATCTTGAAATTCTTAAAATACCCTTAATTCAGCTTGTACAAGAGAGAGGGAGCCACATACGGCCGTCTGCCACTTATAAAGGCTTAAAATAAGGTTTTTATGCATCTTTTGTAAAAACACTTGGAAAATATTTGGAAAATCATGAAAATATTATAGAAAATATGAGAAATTAAAAATTAGAGCTTAGAGATCCGAACCTACTGTCAGTAATATACTATTTTCTCATCATTAGATAACCCTGATCTAGGCTATCTTGGGTTACAATATCTATAACTGCCCTCAATTTTGGGGAGCTAGTGCACTGGTGCCAAAGTGAGCTAAAATTTAGAGTAAAAGGAAAAGGATGCATACGTAAGGCAACGAATCTCTTGGTTGATTAAAACATGTACCTTCTGAGGCAATGAGTCTCTTGATTGGTCGGGTAGTTATTGTCAGCTTGTCGACACGTTAACCCTAGTTTAGGTAGTTAACATCAGTTTGTTGATGTGTTAATCCTAGATTGACTATCTAATTAGTGTCTGGTCCATGCAAAACTGGGACAAGTTGATTAACTCTTATAAGCACCTAGGGTATGCAGAATCATGTTATTTGAATGCGTCTGGTTAGTGCCTGGGGCATGCAAAATCGAGATGACTTGATGGGGATTGATTAGCGCTCGGGGCATGTAGAATCAAGTAGTTTAAATGTATTTGATTAGCACTTGGGGCATACAGAATCGAAATGACTTGATTGGATTTGATTGGCGTCAGGTTGTTTGACCTGTAAAATGAAATAAGTTTTTGAGTAGTGTTTCATTGTTGTCAATTGTGGACTGACCTTTTATGTTGGTTTGTATTTCTAGTAGGTGTATTTTTCCTTCTTAGAGAGATATTCCATTGGGGAGGTTTCTGACAAATATGCATCTGTGAAGAGTCATTTCGATGCTTGGAGCCATTCTGGCAAATATACATCCTTGAAGAGTCATTGAGACTATGTGGAGCCATTCTGGAAAATACACATTTGTGATGAGTCATTGAGACTATGTAGAGCCATTCCAACAAATATGCATCTGTGAGGAGTCACTGAGATAATGTAGAGCCATTCTAGCAAATATGCATTTGTGAGGAGTCACTGAGATGCGAGCTTTTCTGGCACACTTTCCAATGATCATGTCACCACTCTATAGATTGGCACCAATGTAAGGAAAACCATAATCAACAGAGCTACTATCTTGTGATTGATCAAGTTCTGCACTCTTTTAAAATTTCCATTGTCATCAAACTTTCACCTTTTGTCCAATAGCTTCTTGCTGTGCATGTTTTTTTATTTTGGCCTATTCAAGCAACTTCTTATGATGAGGATCGGTGTTTTTACTTCTTGTCATTGAACGAGTAAGTATATACCCCTTGGTGGGGTTTTAAGTACCTAATGTGAAAAGAATTCGATATTAGTGTTCTGTTAATTTAGCCTTCTTTTTTCTTTCCTCTTATTTATTTATTTATTTATTTTATGCACTTGTTATTGTTTTTGTCTTGTTATGATATGTTGAATTATAGGTCTTATTGATTTTATGGCATTTTTTCCTTTTTTCATGATTATTATCATTTTTATTATTTTTAGGCCGGATAAATATGAACAAAGTGAAGCATGTATAATAATTTCAAACAAAATAAATATGAACAAAATGAAACATAATATGTACACATGGTTTTTAAATACAAGTGCTATCTTTATATATAACAAAAAGTTTCAAACTCCTTAAATACAAAAATAGATGTACTGCAAAGGCCCTGGTCCTCTACGGTAGGTTGGCCCGAATAAAGGTCTGAATGCTGAAGGCCTAAGAGGTTTGGCTAGTACCCCTACTTGTGGTGCCGGAGGGAGTTGATCATCATATGGTCTAAATTTGAAGTGGAATTCGAGTAGTGCTAATGTCAAAGGTTGTAGAACCCGTGCTATCACCTCTGCTAGTCTCTCTGAACCCTGACCAATGTCAGTAATAGCCCTAAAATAGCACTCAAGGTATCTTATCAGATCACCCTTTAAGTACCCAATATATCTCCTCAGCTCCTTATCAGTCTCTATAATAGCCCACTTGGCCTTAGGGATCTCAGTCTTAGTGCGGGTGCCCTGATCCTTAAGTTGGGTTAGAGAGTCATTAACCACCTGTAAGGTAGCATCAAACCTCTGCCCTGCAGCTATTAAATTGGCTTTAATGCCTTGTACCTCTTCCTGTAGAGTCTGTACAGTCGCTGGTAAGGCCTGCAAAGACTGCACAGTTATGAGTATCACCTACAGTGTCTAATCTTGGTGTTTACTGGCATCATTTGGTACTGCCAGTCTCTTAAAAAAATCATCAGCTGGAGGAGCCGAAGGTGGATTTACTGGAGGTACGATCAAAGATGCCTTTAGGCGTACTGGTGGAACAGATGGTGGAGGAGCAGTTGATATAGAAGCCCTGGTGTGTCCATAGGGTGGAGAGGCTAAAGAAGTGGATGCTTTCAGATGTCTATAGGGATAAAACCTCCCTATCCTCCTACCCAGTGATCTTTGAGGTTTGATAGGTGATTTGTGATGTAATGGTGGCTGGGATGAACCTCTCAGGAGGTCTTATAGATCTTTCTACATATCAAACTTATAATTTGAATCCATTCCTATCCCCTACAGTCTCTGTGGCTCATCTACCTGCTCTGCTTGATCCTCTTGCTAAGGTGGTTGTGCTGGAGGTACCTGTGGTTTTGTTAGTGCCTTTTGTGGTAGCTTATCCTACCCATCCTCCTCCCCAAGTGCCTCTGGCACTATAAGGTCGAGACCATACCTCTGTCTAGTCTCCGGTATGGTCAGCAATCTATACTACCCCTCCTACTCCTAGATAAGCTCTACCATCTTCAAATGACTACTACCTGGAAGTCAATGTAGATGCCCTCTGAAACAAGGTTGCCAAAGTCACTATCGACTACCCTCAGTGGCAGCAGTTATCGGGTGATGACACCTCCTATGCATATCTGAGTAGAGGGTTGAGTGCCTACTCTAACCAACGTTGCAATGATCTCATCCTTGATATCCACACGCTTGCTCTCTTGCATCCCCCATAAGTTGGTGACATCGATCGAATAAATCGACCCCAGGCTACTTGTATATCCTAAGTAAGAACCTGATAGTACCCTTTGAATGTACTGATAGATCTAGTTGGTCAATATTGTGTTCTTCACAGTATCCGACTAGTATATGGCATTGGGTAGTGTCACTGCTCTCCATCTATCCCGATCCATTAGTCGAGGTGGTGTGACAAGCCTAGCCCACTCGGGAGACCCATGGCCTGAGCAAACCTATGATGTGTGATACTATAATGCATGCCTAGTGCCCAAAACTAGATGACTCCCTCCTCTGTGTCCGATATGGAGTAGTTATACTGAAAAGTGGTGAGGACCTCTCTAGTGACATCTGGATAGGTCTTGTAGGCTGGGGCAAAGAACTCTATGCATCATGCTCTGGCTAAAGGCCTATCAGTCTCCTCTAATAGCCCAAAGTCTTGTAGAAACTACTTGGACATGAATCAAATGGATATGTACTGTACTCGCAGTAAAGCCCGATACCTGCCAGCCTACTTAGGCATCATATAAGCTGGTATAGGTCGAGGCGGTTGTAGGCATGCAGTTCTGCGAGGCATCTTGCAAGAAAAGATTTCATTTTAGTTCATGTTTAACTTGAATCAAAAGTAAATTAATATATTAAAATTTACAAGAATTTCGATAGCATATTGGGTTAAATATCTACAGCTAACCTGTATTATGAATGCACATTAAACACTATGATATAATACACATCCTTCTAAACCTATGTTTGGTTATTCTAACAATAATACACGACAAGCGAGGCATAATGCATTTTACATGTTTTACGAGAATTTTTAACGAAATTTCGGCAATATTTCGGCTAGGAATGTGATTGCTCCTTACATAAAAGAAGATAATTTACAACAACACATGCCATCATGGCCACCAAACAACATAGTTATAATATTAAAATATTGTACATTTCAAGTTTTACAAGAATTTTAATAAAATTTCGACAACATTCTTGCTAGAAATGTGACTACCTCCTGTATAACAAAAGGAAATTTACAATAGCAAAGGTCATCATGGCCGCCAAACAACATAATTTATGCTATTAATGTCAAGAAATTAGACTTATTTGTGACTATGCTACAAATGCTTCCAAAGACATAAAGTACATAAAGGTTACATACATTACTTGCTAAAAGGAAAAAAAATACAGGCCTATGTGCTCATACATAAGGCTTTTCATTATCTAAAATGTCAAGAAAAAAGGGTTTGACAATTAAACTATATAACTTAAATTACAAGGCAATATTTATTTCTAACTTAGAAAAGATGCTCGCACTCATCATGCCTAGAACTAAAGGTTTTTACCCTAAATTATACTTCAACTAAAGAGATGAAAAAAATAAAACGAGAAAGATAAAAATATTAAGAAAATTTAATAACGCTTACTTGTGGAAGATGAAAGAGAAAATGAATATATAGTAGAAAAATGATGCTCCCTGAAGTGCACCTTGCTCCTAGAAGGCTACGAGCGTGAACGGCTGGAAGAACGGAGTAGAAAAGCTTTGAAATCTAAAAGTATGGAAGTCACTGGAAAAATGAAGAAAAAAGGCAATATATTCAACATTTCAAGCGAGGGACGAGAAGCTTATCCCTTGCTAGCGATGGACGAGATTGAGAGATGTCTCGTCCCTCAGGTTAAAAAGACTGTATTGCCCTTTAAACCTAATTTAAGCTATATTTCTCCATTTTAACTTCTTTCTCTTCCATTTTTAGCCTTTTTCATTGATTTTTCAATCTCTATCCATCTAAAATTAATTAAAAATATTATTTAGGCCTTTGTTATGTGCTACGACATTATTTTATAATATTCACAAGCATTAATTGCCTTTTACTGCACATAAGTGTCTAAAAGTCTGAAATACTCCTTGAAATTTGTTGTGCCTCTTGAGATGAATGATTCTTTACTTTTAGAACTTCTAGAGCTAAACGTTTAAGCCACCAAAGTTTTGGATCCTTTATAAAATGAAAATAAAGGAAAAATGCAATAATATGTACGTGTAATGTATATGACATGCAAAAGATACATTTGTGGCCTTCCAGAGGTGATAGAGGGGCTGCATGTGGCTCGCTCCTTGTGAGGGACCGATGTTTGTCATTACTCCCTATAAATAATGTTTCAAATTTCTTAGTCTATGTGCCTTTTACCTCTTGCTTTTCAAGGAAGCTTTTACCAGGTATTTTCTCTCTCTTCCTTTTCCTTTTCTTTCTTTTTCTATTCATTTATTTACTTTTTTCTCTATTATTTATACACTTAGACCATTTAAGAATTTTTCATTACCATAACTACTGGACTTGCAAAATTATACCGACTACTGGATGACCTAAAAACTTGCAAGGACCCTTTTTTGGTTCCATACTTTAGTTTGAGGTTTCTGAGAAGAACATCTGTAGATAGGAACCTATTGCTTGCTACTGTTCAACACTCAGAGCCGAGGTTCCATGTGTTCAAATTTACACATCATGAGTTATGTCCTTTATCGGAAGAGTTTGCTGCGATGGTCGATGCTAGTTTCAAGCTCGATACCTGGCCATGCTTGCCTTCTTCTGCTATTAGCTATCATAGAGAGGTGGCTCATGCCCTGGGTGTGACACCCCTATTAAGGCCCTAAGAGAATGTATATGCACTTTAAAGATAATATTATTGATATATGTTGAGTTAGTCAATGAATTATGGGTTAAGGACATAAAGGTAATTGCTTAAAAGGATAAAGGGTAACATGGTCATTTTAAATTAGGTTATATATGTGATTAATTTAGAGAAAATGTAAGTTAAAGGACTCAATTGAAAAGTGAAAGAGAGAGTTTAGGGGAAGAAACATGATAATGAAGGAAAGTAGGGAGTTAAGTGCAATTTTTGCAAAAGTCAACAAATGGCCTTATGGGAGCTTGACACCTAACCTTCTAGAATGGTCTTAAGAAAGGAATAAACCCAGGATTTTTATAGGTCATGGAAGGCCACTTTAAAGGAGATGAAGGCCACCATCTTTCTCTCAAAACTCAAATGCTCTAACCCCTAAAATCCAACCATAGTTTTTAGAGAGGAGAGAGAATTTAATGGTCAACTTTCTTAAGGTAAAGATCATCTCCTCTTCTTATTTTGTTTATCATAATTAAATATGAATTTGAGGGATTAGATGAATCTCTAAGAATGATAAATGGTGATTTTTTATGAAGAAGGAGAGAGAAACAAAGGCAAGGAGCAAAAGGAGGAAAAGTTTGAAAGAGGTGGTCATCAAAGAGGTAAGGGAACTTTGATATGTTTGTAGGTGTTATATATATGTATTTAGTGATTAGAAGGTTAATTTGATGGTTTTAAGTAATTAATGCATGAATGTGATGGTTACTTGGGTATAAGGACCGAAATAACAACATAATTTCTCTAGTTAGCAAAATCTGTCCTTGGGTTCACTAGACCTATTCGAATTGTTTTGGCTATATCTAGAGTTTGAGAGCTTCAAATTGAGTAATTCTAGTTGAATTTGAAACTAGACTCATAAACCTAAGTTTCATAAGAGATACTAACGTTTGTTTCATCTTTTATGATAGTAAAAAATTAGCTTGAATCCTGACCTTGATTGCTGCCTTGTCAATGGGAGTAGTCCACATTGTTTGGCGAATATCTTGAGATTTATAAGGGCAAATGGAGTGATTTTTAATGATTTTAAAACTAGAACATACGTTAACAAGTTTTTAGAATATCATTTTGGCTGAATCTAGGTGGATGTATGACAAAATTGCAAAAAAATATGAACAAGGAAAACTGTCTTGTCTTTATCATGAGTCATCCCATTTGGTCTCTGTCATAAGTCACCTTTGGTGTCACGACTCATCCCTCTTCCCTTCTCTTTTCTTCTTTTTCATCTTCTTTTTTGGATGGAATCAAAGATTTTGATTAAATTAATTATGATCAATCAACTTATTATATGATATAAAAACATAGAGGATTGGAAGTACCTTAATGTAAAACTAATTATGATATGATTTAGAGATGGAGAAATAATTTAAAATGAACCCAAATATAAAGGAAACATGAGTATATGGATTGTTTAAGCCATTACTTGGACTAAAAACCAACCACTACAAAAAAACTGCCAATTAGCGACGGCTTTATTTTCGTCGCAAATTTTGCGACAGATTCGTGACTGTTTTATAATTCAATCATGAGAAGGATAATTTCTTATTTTTTGCGACAAATTAGTGACGGAATGAACAAACAGTCGCTAATTATTGGCGGGACGTATATGCGCCTTGTTTTGCGACGGAAGTAGCAACAAATGTTTTCGTCGCTAAAATTTATAAATTTAGTGACGAACATTTAGTCGCTAATGTTGGAGGGAAAATATAACTCCTTTTTTGCGACGGTTTAGCGACAGAAATTTTCTGGTCGCTAATAGTAATTTGTTACAGTAATATAAGTAGCGACGAATTAATTTAGTCCCTAATCCGTCGCAAATAAATTAAAAAATAATTTTTTTTAATTTCACTCACATGTATAGTAATATTCATTTAGAAAATTTATATTTTTAATAATTATAATAAACTAATTGTTATAATTATTATATATTTGCATGTTAAAGATTAATAAAAATAAATATTTATAAAATAGTAATATAAATTTTATTATTTCATTTAAAATAAACATAAAAAATTGTCTAATGTATTTTTATTTTATAAAATTTAAATCAAATATTAAATTATTAGAAATTCTATTAATTTATTTATTAATTATTCCCAAATATAAAATTATTTATTTAAGAAATTTACATTTTTAATAATAATAATAATAATAAAGTAATTGTTATAGTTATTATGTAGTCATATTATAAAAATAATAAATATAAATATTTATATAATAATATAAAATTTATTATTATATTTAAAATGATTATGAAAAATTTATTATTTATTTTTATTTTGTTAAAATTTTGAGCAAATTTTAAATTATGAAAAATTTTAGTTATATATATTTACAAAATTATCCTTGAATACAAGGATAAAATGATGAAATTTGATAGGGGCATTTTAGTAATTTCAAAAATTTACCCTACATATAAAAATATCATTTTCGCTAAAAATGACATCCAGTAACTTATTATAAGTGCTCATCGGTGCATATAAATAGGCATGTAAATACAATAGTCTTAAACAATGAAATATTAGGTATTCATGGTGATTATTATATACATGTGTTTCTATAACACCTTACATGTATCATAAATATACTATGTGCATGTATCATAAATATAGTTACATTAATTTTCATATTCTCCTTATACTATGCATAAGTTCATATATAAATAATGATACTGGAAATCAGATCATGGTGTAAATTAGCATATCATCTTATTAGATTACTCTTTATATTGCTTCTCTTATGCCTTGTATTAAGCCTGCACTTTTCTAAGAATGTGGATAACGGGTGAAACTATAACTGTACTATACTGTAGTACCTGAAGGTACGAAAGGATACCCGAAGGTACAAATCATAGGGACCCAAATGGGGTCAAACATAGGGCAGCTGCGATAAACCCTTATAGGCATGCCTATCTGTTCACAACCTAAACACAAACGCAGACAACTGTAACTTTTTGCTCTAGTTATCTTTACTTTTCTCTTACTATCTTATATGCTTTTAACTTGATTACTACATATCTTTCAGCATAGTATCATATACAAGTTCATACATTTCTGTATGTTATTATAATCAAATTACCTTTATATACATATGAACATATATTAATATCCTTTTATAATCATAGCAACATAGCTTAGAGCATTAATGTATAATCTCAAGCGTTTATATAGTTTACATGCTCAACTTGTAACATCTTTAGTCATGCATGATCATTACCATGACTATATGACATGTTCATAAGAGTTACATCCATATAGAGACTACTATATATATGCATGAATTCCCATATACTTGTATGATTCATCCTATACATATACTATTCATACTTATATCTAAACCTATTATATTACGTCTAATACATCATATTATGCATACATATATATAGATATATATCCAATGTATTCCAATATACATACACATACATATACATATACCAATATCCATACCTGTCCACAATAATGTGGTTGGAACACAAATGCATATACCTGAAAATATAAACATCTTTGTACATCTATAATGTCCACTTCACCTAATTAGAATATCATTAATCTTATATATCCCTATGTACCCCTATATATATACATATGTATATTCAAATAAACATGTTTATGCCCTTATTGATATTCATATATTCTAATTACATTAGTTTACTCACATATAATTGATATGGGAGCTAAGTAGTAGTTTGAATTAACTTATGTATTCCAGTTTCCTTATAACTACACCTTAAGGTTTATTGTCTATTATACATGTTTCATAACTTATTATGTCTTTATATTTATACTTATACACACACACACACACACACACACATTCCAACAAACAATTCCTCATTTATACTCTTATACCTTGATTCCATTTGTTACATGCATAAGGTTCACTACAAAAAATCTGTAAAAATTTTGTCGCTAATTTAAATTAGCAACACCACGACGAATAGTCATTAAAAGGCTAGTCATGAATATATTAACGACGGAATTCAAAATCAGTCGCTAATTTAGCAATGAAAAATTTCATCGCCAATTTTTTTTTCGTCGCTAATTTATATTCTTAATTAGTCGTCGAATTATAATAATAATATTTAGAGATTATATTTTTTGTCGCTAATTAAAAATTTAGTGACGAAATATTTTTCGCTAATTATTTCTCAAATTCAAATGTTTGTGCAGTAGCGATAGTTGCTGTCGCGAATCAGTCACTAAATTATTGCATAATTTAATTTTTTCTTTTATTGTATTTTTAAATTTCCATCTGTACACAATATAAATAATAATATTATATTATAAAATTCATATATAATAGATACAAATATAAATAATAATCTTATATTTTCATATTTCTATATATATATTTTGTAATGAATTCATTACAACTATAGTCAACATAAAAAAATAATATATAAAATAAAGTGCAGTTAAATCAAGTCTATCTCTTTTTTTTAAACTAATTTCTAACAAAAATTGAGCATGATAGCATCCCAACAACTTTTTTCTATACTCATTATCCTATCAACATAACCCTAACCTCTATCTTTTCATTGTGAAGCAACACCCTAGATGAATGTAAAAATCTCTGGTGTAGATACATACACGCCACAATTTATCAAGTCGCTTACCTGCATCAGAACATAACATGAAAAAGAAGAAAAGATAGAAAAAAATAATGAAGGGAGGTAGAGTGCTAATTGCTAAAAATTATTGATGTAAATATCAGTACATACAGTTTCAGGTTTTCAATAATTATTAATGTTAATATCAGTACATACAAAAGTTTCAGCTAGTGTTCTCTCTTTCTCCACCACCAGATATGTTGTATCTCCCTGTAAACCATAAACCAACTCAACCGATCATCCTCATTATCTTCTTTTCAGTAACATAAATTAGGCAGTAACTTCTCTAGTTTATATGCTTACTAAGTCTCAAATACGATGCTCAAAATCACATTTTTTATCTTGTTTTCTTACATAACAATATATAGGGACACACCAGGATCAAAGCCTTTAGGTGCAGAAGCACAAGCTTCTTGCTTAGGGCATCCTTGGCATACATCATATTTTTTCCTTTTGAAAGAAACTACAGACTATTAAACTATGACTGTCAATCAAAGGTCAGCAATTATAAATTCTTCTAGATTGCAGACCTTCAATATTAAATTTGTTTTCTTTTAGTGCATGCATTAGATGTAGGCTTCTAATTAGCAAAGTTGAGCAATGCAACTAAAAATAATAAAAAAATAAAAAATGGGTATAAAGACATCTTTCAGTAGTTCAGTGTTTACAAAATGTTGAGAACACCTAACACGACAGAGAGAGAGAGAGAAATCCAGTGGACATCTTCCTATGTACCAAACTTTCGCAAGTCACCAACTTTACACACTACAAGAAAATGTTAAAATAGAAACGGAAAAATTAGCAACGAAAATTATTCCGTTGCTAAAATTCGTTAAATTTTTTTTATTTACCAACGGAAATTAAAATGGTTATTTTCCGTTGCTAAATATGGAGGGAAGTTTTAGTGCCAAAATATAGCAACGGAATACTTATTTCGTTGCTAAATGAGGTGGCAGCAAATGGCGAAAAATTTTCAATAGCGAAAATAGCAACAGAAACCTATTCCGTTGCTAAAATAACAACGGAAAATGAACTCCATTGCTATTTTAGCAACGAAAAATTAATTTCGTTGCTATTTTAGGAACCTTAAAAATTTTTAGTTCCGAATTAGCAACGGAATAGATTCGGTTGCTATTTTAGGAATATGTAAAATTTCCGTTTGCAAAAATAGCAACGAAAGATGTTTGGTTGCTATCTAGGGGAATGAAAATTTTCACTTGGGAAAATAGCAACGGAATACATTCCTGTTGCTATTTTAGCAACGGAATTTGAATTTCGTTGCTATTTAAGGGACATGAAAATTTTCACTTGGGAAAATAGCAACGGAATACATTTCGTTGCTATTTTAGCAACGAAATTTGAATTTCGTTGCTATTTTAGCAACGAAATATGGGACATGAAAATTTTCACTTGGAAAAATAGCAACAGAATTTCAATTCCATTGCTATTTAGGGGACATGAAAATTTTCACTTGGGAAAATAGCAACGGAATACATTCTGTTGCTATTTTAGCAATGAAATTTGAATTCCGTTGCTATTTATGGGACATGAAAATTTTCACTTGGGAAAATAGCAACGGAATTTCAATTCCGTTGCTAATTCGGAATTGAAAATTTTTAGTAATAAAAAAAAAATAATAAATAATAATAATAATAATAATAATAATAATAATAATAATAATAATAATAATAATAATAATAATAATAATAATAATAATAATAATAATAATAATAATAATAATAATAATAATAATAATAATAATAATAATAATAGACATCATTTCTTAAAGACCTTGAATTTATAGTTTCAACTAAAATGCACATTAGTAGTAAATAGGAAATTAAAATAAATGGAGAATAATAATAATAATAATAATAATAATAATAATAATAATAATATCTAAACAAAGTACAGTAAAAATTATGAGTCTTGAAGAAAAAATTTTTTTTTATCCATTTTACCAAACATGATAGCTTTTAACTATTCATAATTAAAATCAATTCTGTAAAATATTAATTATAATTTACTGTAATATATTTTTACTAATTTTATATAATTATAAATTATCACCCTTTTAATTATCATCTTTTTTTAATTAATATACAAGAATAAAGTAAAAAATACAAAATTAAATTTTAATTAATTATGATAATTACGAAATATTAAATATAATAAACAATCTAATAAGATACTTTTTATCTTCTTTTAAGTTATAAATCAATTCATCAAGTTTGTCTTTATAAGGAAAAAAAAAGGGACCATTAAAGGAAACAGATTAAGAGAATAAGAGACAAAAAAAAAGAAGAAAGAGGGAAAAAGGCGGAGAACAAGGGAGACCGGAATCCCGACCAACGATGCTACGCCGGTTGCACCATCAGTGGTGATTCTTAATGCCTCCATGCACTGTCCCTCCATTCACCGGCTTTAGATCGCAAGTTTTGTTTGTCTAACTACCATCCACCTTCTCTCTCTTTCCCGCATGCTTCTTCTCCTCCCTCAGGCCACTTGCGACGACAACCAGCCAGAAGTACAGCACCAACGAGTCCCCAAGAACAAGGCGTTCATCCCGATATCCTCTTTCCATTCTTAGTCACCGGTGACAAGCAGATCGGAGAAAGGAGAAGCTGGTGGTTCTTGAGTAGATCCCGATCAAGTGGTGGTGCGTTGGAACGTGTGATCACTGTCGTTGGACTTCTCTCGACGTCGGCTACCTTCAGGTGTCCTTGGTTTCACTCCGACGAGGCTTCGGTGAAGGTCTTGAGGTATTTCTTTAAAGAAAAACTTTTTTTATGATTTAATATTTAAGTTCCTTACTCTTCTATGTACATACAATGCATATGTAATTGATTGCAATTATAGGTTTCGTTAGAGGCATTCTTGAACTGACTTTGTTAGTGTTCCATGTATTAGGAGAAACTAGTGGCTTTTTGTCTTGTGCGGATCTTTTAATCAACTGTATATAACATTTGAAGAGATATGTTGAATTGTCTACTATAGTGTAGTGTGATTTTAAAGCAAATGTTAGTATATTTATGCTAAATATATTTTGGCTGTTGATTTTGTTGCTGCTGGTGGAAGCTTTGATGTTTACTGCCTTTGTTCTTATAGCTTTTGCTAGAATGTAAGTTTCGTGAAACTGCTTTTAAACTAGTTCATTTTGTTACTACAAGTTGTTAAGTGATAATACATCAAATATTGATTTTCACTTATCTTTTCAGCAATATTTACTTTGAAATATAAATATATTGCAATTGATGCTGATACTTGAGAAATATGTTCTGATGATTTGGAAATTAATCTCAACATGTTAATTTTATCATGGGTGGAAGATATTAAGATTCAAATATCTTGTGAACATTTCAACTTTAGCAAAGTCCAAAAGTAAGACCTAAGGCCAATGATTGGTTATTGAAGTCATAACAATTCCAAGAAATATCACTAGGCATTTTTTTAACATCTTAGAATATATTTATGAGTGTATATGTTTATTTATTTTGTTTTACGAAATTTTGTATACATTATAGTAATACTACATATATTTTGTTACAAAGGTGGTAAATATTGAAATGGACAGTAATGAAAAATCTTTTAACAAATCTTAGCATTTGATATTTTTTTACTGTAGTTTCAATCATTATAATTTCCAGTATTATTTTCATACTATAATGATATATCAATATTTTGTGAGAACGCTATACTTTCTAAGATTGTTTAGCCATATTAAACTGATTGGTAAGTGGTATTGGATTATGGAAGTGCACAGAGGAAGCTCACCGTCCTGTGGACTGTGTGTAACACCATTACTGAACAGTCTAAATGAAACAAGTGATAAGAAGGAAAAAAATATTTTTTTTTTACAATCTTAACTAACCCAACGACTCAAAGCTTGTCCAAAAATAAAATACTTATAACTTAAGTAAGCCAATAAACTATAATTGTCCAAGTAACTAATTACCAAATAAAAATCCGGCAATATAACGTCTAAAAACTTATCTAATCCACCTGAAAATCAGACAATTCCCTCAGCCCATCAGGGACACATCAAAACAAAATAATTTCATCATGCATCTCATACATCCATTCTCATTATTAATCACATTTCCTAAGATAAGTCAATATTACAATTTACACTCTTAAGTCAATCAAAGCATGCACTGAATCAGTTAACAAAAGAAACGTACCAACTATCACATCTGGGGCATCCTCATCCTCACGTGCTCTGACAGCATATGTCTGACCCGATACTCTCCTCTGACCCTGTGATGTCTGTCCAACAGGTCTGGAGGCTGAAGTGTGAGGGGCGGCTCCTCTACCACGACCTCTAGGAGCTGAGGATCCTGCACCTGATGCTGGTGAATTAACTGAAGTATTCTGCATAGCAAGACAGTCTCTGATCCGATGGTCTCTGGATCCACATCTAAAACAAGCTCCTGTCAGAAATCTGCACTCTCCAGAGTGAAACTTACCACAGTGCTCACAAGCCACTGCAGAATCACTATCTCGATCCCGAGGAGCACTAGCAGTCGGAGCTCTGCCTCTAGATGCACTACCCTGACCTCGGCCTGCTGCTACAGGTGACTGTCCCTGAAATGCCTGAGACCCCTTTGCTTTCTTCCCTTTACCACTGAACTGTCCCTGCTTCCTCTTTTGCTGAAATCGGGACTGTCTCTCAGTCTGCTCAGCCTGAGTCGTCTCTAACTTTATGGTTGCCTCTACCATAGCACGTAAGGTAGGATACTTCTGAGCTCTAATGATCTATTTAAGCTCGGTATGTAGGCCTCTCTCAAATCTGTAACATAATTTTTCCTTTGTAGCTTGGCCTTCATCCAGGTAAGCACTCAACCGCTCAAATTCTCTCTCATACTCTGCCACTGTCTTGTTTCCCTGTTTTAATCTCCAGAAAGCCTTTTGCATGGTGGCCTTATACTCGGACCCAATATATTTCTTCTCAAACTGGTCCACAAAGTACTCCCAAATCAACTGATCTGCAGGAGTATGTCTTCTGACGGAATCCCACCAAATGAATGCAGGACCCTGAAGTAATGCTACCACACCTTCAAATTTCTCTTCCAGTGGACTGTGGGTTATCTCAAACAATCTTTTTATCTTGTATAGCCATTCTTTAGCCCTTGCAGGTGTCAAAGGTTCTCTGCCAGAAAAGTCTTCTGCCCCCAATCTCTTCAATTGTTCCAGGATAGGTCTCCGCCTAGGCGGGGCTGGCTGAATCTGTACTACTGTAGGCTGAGGCGGCGCCTGAGCTGGAGCTGCCTGCAGTCTCTGCTGAATGTAGTCAGCCATCAAATCAAGAAAGTCTGGCTGAGGGAAAAGAGGCGGTGCTACAGGAGGAGGATTCTGTTGTGGGGCCTCTTGTCGCCCAATATTACTCAATGCCTCACTCCTGCTGTCAGCTGACTGTTGTCCTCGGTCAGTAGACATCTTTTCACTATAAAACAAAAGGAGCAGATGCACATTAGTTCCAAAACATTCACTTTCTAAACATAATTGGCATGTATATACAGACAAATCAATTAATACCCACTCCGATCTTAGAACCATCTAAACCTTTGCTCTGATACCAATAAAATTATAACACCCTTATCACTCTGATTATACGGAACAGTACAACTAACCCGAAATTTTTTTTTTCTTTTAATTAACATTTAATTAATACCAAAATTCGATATTACCAATTATTTGGGTATTCAATGACCTATAACTATCCCGGGTTACTATTCACTTAATAAAATTTCGGCATTATAACGGTTATATTTGACTAGCCTCCTGAAAAATCAAACAACACACAGCCTCTCAGAGGCACAACACTTCTAACAATCATTCCATTACTCCAAAATCTCCATCAAACATCCAATCATTCAAAACGGATTATCATATAATCATACACACATCTAATTACATACCTTTTACATATCCCAATATTTATACATATCAGTCATTTATATACATGCCAAAGTCTACATAATTTACATAATAACAAAATTTCTTTTCTTTCACTTTGTGCATCACTGCTCCTCCCGCGCTGTACCTGCATGCAGTAAAAACTACATGCTGAGCATAAACTATGCCCAGTGGTGTCTAACAATCCTAATACTTTCTTTGCAATAATTATTCCTTTAATATGCTTTATTTAATCAATTAATTTCAAAATAAGTACATTTTAACATTTTCATCATACTTAGTGGAAACAGTGGTTTTTCATATTATTTACACTTTTTCCTCATTTATTTTATAACGGTTGACTAATTTCCTTTTTAGTCCTCAACATTTTACCAAATTCCAAAAATGTCCTTTTTGTCTTAATAATTACGATTTTGCCATCTTAGTCATTTACTTTCATTTTCTTTACATTAGTTTCATCATTATTCATCATTTATTCATTATTTCACTACTTTTAGGTAAAATTACGGTTTAGTCCCTATACCATAATATCTTATCTTATTGACCTTGTTAGGTCTTCAAATTACTATTTTACCCTTATTAATCATTTCTCATTTATTTTTTACTTATTAATTACCCATGTTGGTAAAATTACCATTTTGCCCCTAAACTTTTATTTTCTTTCATTTAAGTCCTTTTTTCACTTTAAACTTCATTTTTATCATTCTTTTCATTTCTTTTAATATATTATCACTTTTATTTCATTTCATGCCCTTAGTATAGTACCGACAGAAATTCTCAGACTGGATACTCGGGACGTGGACCCCCATGGGCTACATATAGACTGAAAAATGATCTCAACGACCATTTTTCCACGTAGCAGATACCAGGTACAAACAGAAGCTATGGTGATCAGTGATCCTACCATAACTAAGCAAGTCGCCATGACTTGCACCGCGGTACAGATGTCCCTATGGCTAGCCAATTATATCCTGAGCTAGGCTTTTACTGCCAGACTATTTCTAAGGGCGCAATTTCATCAAAATTTCAATTAAACTTTACATTTTTCATTATTTCATTACTCGAAAATGCTTGTAATCATTTCTTTTCATTCTTTCGCATAGATTGTGAATTATTCTACCATAATTCACCAAAATCATTCACTTTCTCATCAATTTGCATTTTATTTCATATAAATGCCATATTTTCAATACTTACATAATTGAAAATATTCTCTAAAATATTCATTTAATTTCAATAAATTCCACAAAAATTTTTAAGCATATTATTTCATTTCTAGTATCATTTAAAAGCTTAAATTCATCAAATTTCACAAAATACACTTAGGTTTTCTTTAGGATGCAATTCGGCCATCAAGGTAAGCATGCTATATAATTGTTCAATAATTCATTTAGTCATTTATACATGCTTATTCAAGGTCTAGTTACACTATTTCATAATTAATTTCAATTAAATCATCATTTTCTCACATAAACCCTAACTTACATAAAGGGTACTTAATTGGAATCAAAGAAATTACTAAGATTTATTAGCCACTAACCTTTCCTTCTTGTTCTAGGATGCCTAAGCTTCCTTTTCCTTGCCTTTAGCCTTGGAAGCTTGCAAGTCTCCTTGATTCCCTAAGTGAACCGAATTTTCAAGCCATTAGAACTCTACTTTTTCAACCTCAAATGCTAAAAATAACATCATAAATGAAGTCTAGGCACCCAAAAATATAAGTAGGAACCTTAGAAAAATTTTTAACTCATTGGTTTCACTTACCTCAAATGAAACCCTAAACTCTCTCTCCTTATTTTTCTTGATTTCCTTCCTTGATTTGAAGAGAGGAGGTCACAACACTTAACTGGAGAGGCAGAATTTACTATTAGGTGGCTTGATTTGGTGTGAAATGGAGAGAGAAGTGAAGAAAACTCACACAACAATGGTGGAGTGTGGTTCGGCCAAGGGAGAGAGGAGAGGAAGAAGATGATTTGCTGTCCTATTCCAGAAAATTTTCCCTTTATATATGTTGGTCTATGGGCTTGGTGGGCTTGATTTAGGTTAATGGGCTTAGTTAATTAATTAAAGCCCATTAACACCTAATTTGAAGCCCAAAATTATTTCTCCCATTTTCTCACTCCAAATCACTCCAATTTCAATTCTATAATTCTTATCACATCAAAATTAGGTAGTACACAAAATTTCGGCTCAATCGGAGTCCGTTACTGGTCCGATTCAACCGAACGGGTTCGATTCGACAACTGTCGACATCGCCGAAAAATTCATTTCTTTATACCAAAATATTCTACATGAAATTTCATGAAGATATGAAAAATATGGCAATTTTTGGAGTTCATTTGCTATTTTTAAAAATTTATGCAAAATCAAGTCACATTCCCTACCAGGAAAATTGACTAGCTACCTTTTTCGTATTTTTGACTTTCGGAGGTCTATTTGACCTCAATTTCACTTCAAATTTCAACCCCGGACTCACCATGACCAATACTTCCCGATGGTCAAATAAAATATTTTTCACTTTTGGGTCCGTTTTACGGCCCGGATGCACTATTCACCATCGGAATTTACTGTTCACGACCGGACCGGTGTTGAGGCCATTACAATTGAGCTGAAGCAGATGTCGTAACTAAAAACAAGTCTATCCTGCTACCTACACGGATAACAAAACCCGTGCTAAGCTATAAAGCTTAGTGGGGAACAGAGTAATCTAAAGATAATCTTTTAAACATGTAATATCAATTATACAAATACAAAGTTGATAATACTCTTAATAAATACCTTCAATTACCTTAGATCCCAGTTCTTACATTCAGCAATAAATTACAAGCATAAGCGACAGAACGTCTACTTACATGGTCAATAAAACTTAATAACGCAGTAATCAATACATCATTCATTATTACCACAAAAGACATCTGGCATATTTCTTTCATATATTTACATCATTTAAAACATAGTATGCATTCAAAATTCACTTTCATGTAATCATTAAATACTCTTAACAAGGTGAATAATATAATACTTAACACTATAGTGTGCCATATGTTATGTACTTGATCGATAACAGAGTGGTATACATACCTATACATAAATATATAGATACATAATGCTTATATAGAATTAAAGAATCACATGCTCATCAATATTAAAACTTGCAATTTATTATCCATTTGATGTACTTATACAAGAGGATAATTCTTATGCATATTAGTTTTGAACTATAACATTTCTTATTTTGTTATACTTTTTAATTTATTTTCATATTAATGCCCCTAGAACAGTACCGACAGAAATACTCAGACTGGATATACGGGATGTGGACCCTATGGGCCACAAACAGACTGAAAAATGATCTCAAAGACCAATTTTCCACGTAGCAGATACCAGGTACAAACAGAAGTTTTGGAGATCGGTGATCCTACCATAACTAAGCAAGTCGCCATGACTTGCACCGCGATACAGAATCCCTATGGCTAGCCAATTATATCCTAAGCTAGTTTTTACTGTAAGACTATTTTCTAAGGGCGCAAAAGATCACTTACTTTCAGTACATTTATCAACTTTATCATCATTTCAATCCAGATAATACAGTTATTCAGAAAATTCAATATTTTTGTACAGTTTGTGAACCATCATTCACTTATGTCATGAATTATTACACAATAATTCAACAATTTCTCTTTACATTACTCTTCAGTCATCAAAGGAGTTTACTTAATATACATTCTTTCAAATTACTTTTAAACTTTCTAATAACCATATATTAACAATACTTATACTTGTCATAATAGTTTATGCATTGCTAGACTGCCTTCATGAACATGAAATCATATATAATCACATCCACTATGAGTGTCTAAAACAGCACATAAACATATAGTCATTTCAGAAAGACGTACCTGCATGGTTTATTATAGCCATCTCACCTGCTTTATTGTACTCAATCTAATCACCACATATATAGTCAACCAATACATCAAATACATATATTCAGTTACAAATCTGATATCAATATCTACCTACACCATTTCATATCATTTTAGCGCCTATAGATGCATATAAGTTCAATGTCATAATCACATATCTAAATAGATAATCTTAAAACACCAATATGTTAAAGCAAACACGTGTAAGTACATAGCATTTAATCGTCGATTTTCTCATAATACCATAAGAGCGTAAACATAAAACTATGTCTACTCCATTTATAATAATGATATTCATTTTTGTTATTCAAGTATCAAACAAAGATTCATAAAGAAATAAGTACTTTCCAATATTTCTCAATTCATTATATTTTAAGGTATTTCCATTCTTTACATGTTTATATCACATTTATACTAATAGCCTACTACTATACCAGTTACATTCTCACTTGTTTTGTATTATGACATTATAATCTTTAATTACCGTATATTAAATTCCAAATAATCATCTTTTTACTCTATCATGATCTCTTACGTATCAAATAACTTCTTTGTTTAATATCTTAGCAAATTACATCATGAAAGATAATAGCATATATAAAGTTAAAATACTTCCTAATCCGATACTTGTACAAGTCTTATAGTAAGAAATGAGAATAAAACTTAAGTTAATTTTAACTATCTCCAAAGAGTTATTGCCAAATGAATCATTAGCTTTTAAAATTTCTCTATTAACGTTTAATAGCATAACCTAAAGTTTTATTTATACATTTTTCAAATAAACATGTTAGCTAAATTCTTAATTAAACTCAACAAATACATTAAACAAAGTAGCAACGTATAATTTCATTACCAAGGAATAATTTCAAAATCAATTGGTAAGGATCTGAAACATTTCTATTGAAAACTCAATCATGAATTCCCTTTATACTTTCCAACTAGACAAAGCCTAAAACAGTGATTAGTAAACCACCACATTAAATTTTATAATGATATCAAAGATAAACCTGTGTTACCACATTAAATTTAATAATGATATACAAGATAAACCTTTAACACATAATGTAATTAACTTATCTAGTTTATAACCAAGGAACTGTAAAACTGCATTCTTTTTACAACTCATTTCACAAACTTCAAAGGATAACAGATATTCTATTTATATATATATATCAATAGATTTTTCCCTTAGTTCCATGTTAACCAAGTTCAACAACACTTCTATTAATAATTATAATTCATTATTTATTCAATTATACCATTAACACTTAATTCAAATTGAACTCAAACTTTATCTCGCCTAGTTCAGCCTAATTAAATTCACTATAACTATTATACTTTCAATTTCGTATACAAATCTAATTTCAGACAGAGCATAAAGTGACTAGCAGAAAATAGCACACTGCCGAATGCTTAATACATAATCATTTATCCCTTTCCCATGAAACACTTCTTCCAAAAACTAGTGTTTGTTAAGTCCAATTATAATAATCAACCATGAACTGATTATTTCAATAGTAAACTATCCATAGGTGATATCATTATATAATTGATTTCTTAAATGTTTCCTTGACCAAATTAGATGCTTAATAATAAAATAATTTGCTCACTAATGATACACTTTGCAGAAGCTTCTAATTTGGTTGATAACTTGGCCATAACAACATAAAAACAATCTAATAAAATCTCACTTCAAAACTATACACAAAAATCAATTTATTAAAATAGTTCCCATACCGTAGTGTTGAAGCCCGAAATGCTCTCTCCAAACTGCTTATTCAGAGCCTCATCGGAGACCCGCCGAAGCCTCCCACCTGAAGCCAGAGTTGCCGGTAACTTTTCGGTGGTCTTCACGCACCTCAAAACATCATGGTTTGGCCAAAAAACCACCTAGAATCGCCGGCTGTCACATGCTCCGATCTACACTTCGCCGGCGAGTGAGGACGATCGGAGGGCACCGAAAGATCCGCCTCAGCCTCGTGATCCCACCGGTGTTGTCACTCTCTCAACCGGCGTCAAGAACCACCGAAAAAAAAGAAAGAAGCTAAGGTGGTGATGGAGAAAAACAAAAAAAGAAGGAGCTAGAGAGAACCGCGCTTGTGGGGGAAAGGGGTGAGCGGAGAAGACGGCGGCAACAATCGGAGCTTCCTCGCCGGTGTCATGAATGGCGGCCAGCTGACGGGACCTAGGCCATCGCCGGCTCTTCCCCTTCCTCCTCCCTCTCCCTCCCGATTTCTCTACCTTTCTTTTTAACTCCTTTCTTTTCTTTTAAACCACACAACCTTCTTTAATTTCTCTCACAAATTCTCTCTTTCTTCTTTTAATTATCAACCACACAATTTTTAAATCTTACCCTTAACATTATTATTAATATATATATTAACTTTCATAATATGTTTTAATTAACCATTATTAAATTAAAACCCGAAAATAATATTAACTTATATTGGAAATCTTCATAATTAATCTTTACAAAATAATACCAAAATTTTGGGGCGTTACACTGTGGAACTATGGCAAAGTGGATTTTGAACCTTGAATTTCATATCTCCAAATCTAAGTGAACTCTATCACTACTAATAATCGGGCTGCTTATTGGTTATAATCTGAACTTAAACATCGGAGCTATATTCAATGGTCCTAAACATTAATAAATAACTATCATAAATGTTACACATTAATATTTGAACCGTTACAATCATTATAAACATTTATAAAGGAACACTATAGGAGGCAAAAAACTATTACCGAATTTTGAAATCACACAACCATGAAAATTTATAGCCTTACTCGTTAATTTGGCTTGAAAACATGAAATAAAGCCAAACAAAAATGTCATATTATGAATACATGAAGCTCTTTCCTCTGATTTTAGCATTACTAACAAGTTAAACCAGATGTTGTTGTTCCTACAGTAAGTGGTCTTAAGAAGGCCTCACATGAAACTCTTTCCTCTGATTTTCAAAAATCGGACCAGAAGTTGTATCAATTAGTTTTCAATCTCAAGGTCAGTCTATCTACTTTTGGCAACATGGTTTTTCCATTCTCATTCCTTTGCGTAAGTGTCTGTATGTATATGAATTCACTTTATTCAATTTATTTGCTGACCCTGTATGCCTTTCTACTGTTTCTCTTTATTCCTTTTTAGTTTAACTTTTATTTTGAAATTAAATTGGGAAATCATTTTAATAATCTATTTTGATTATGTCTTTTTTTTAGTCTCTAAATCAAAAGCCAAAAGTGCAAAAATGATTTACCGATTCCTTCTTTTCAGTATATTACGCATTTGATTTATATGGCCATGAGTACTCATGCATATGTTTTATTCTATAATTGGACAATTATGCTAAGATTTTGTTATTATTTCTGTTAAATCAATTACAGGAATTCTTCTTCTTTTTTTAATTTGGTTTCAGTTTTGTGCAAATACAAGTTAGCATTCATCTTTTGTATTGTATAACAATTAATATAACAAGGGCTAAAAATATTTTTCGGCTAGATGTTCCTATGGTGAACTCTGTTTGATGAACTGACAACTTACACATGGTTAAAAGTATTTTTGTTAACTATTGAATGGGATGCATAATATAAATTTACATTTTTAGGGCCTATGTCTACAGAAAATGATGTTCATTGTTAAGTATGGTTATCCTATATAGGCATGTATGTCAATAAACTGACCAATAAGCTGATCCAGTGTATGTGATTGGTTTAATTTGCTTGTGCTTCCTACAAAGTTACTAGTATTGATATGTTGTTTGGCTTCTTACAGCTGGATCATTAGATTGATTTAATTTTATTAGACTTGACTAAGATAGGTGTGCGTGTGTATTAACAAATTAGTTATTTTTGCTCAAAATGAAAGCTTTGTATATTGTTATCAGATTATACAGGGCAAAGCTACTCAAGGCTTCCACCAATGTCGAAGGTATTTCTTTCGCTTCTTCAATTTTCAACACTCTGTAACTAATTATTGTTGTCTTCACACAAGGAGAATTCAGTTGCTATTCTAGCTAGATTTCATATAAGCATGATATCAATTCCCTTAATTAGCAAGTGATTTATGACTTTGTTAATTAACCTCTTTGTTAATGATATGGGCTATCAGCTTCCTTATGTCATATTGTTGAGTCATTAGAGATATATATATTAAGCAGTTGAGTTAACATTTGATTAGATATATGCAGCAAGTAATTAGCATGATGAAATAATGGTTTTCTGATATTAAAAAACTATAATAATGTTTAGCGACGGATTGGCGATGGACAGAACCGTCATTAATTTTTTTACTTATGAGTGAATTTAGCAATGGAAAATGAATTTCGTTGCTATAAATAGCAACGGAAGTTTATATTCCGTTGCTAAATTTGTCCAAGTCACCGAATCTTATGGTGTTGAATTTAGCAACGGAATTAAATTTTCGTTGCTAAAAATAGCAACCGCCGAATTAGCAACCGAAATTTCCATTGCTAATTTCCATTGCAATTTTTGATTAGCAATGGAAAATTGACTTTTTTCGTTGCTAATTTCCGTTGCTAAATTGCAATTTTCTTGTAGTGACAAGGGCTTGCTTGTTTTCACCAGCTTCAAAATAAGAAAAGTTCACTTGCAATAAAGTAGTAGAAAAATGTGACCTATCAATAATGATAGCAGATAAAACCAATTGATCCATCAAAGTAAGTTCTTAACTGCAAACTCCAGGTTTAAAGCAACCATAAAATAAATCAAAGAGAAAGATACCCAACAACAAAAAAGCTCATGAAATTTAATGATAATAAACCTAGACGGATGCACCATTTGACCCCTCAACTTATCAATTTATTCTATTAAGTCCCAATATCGAACTGTATTCTAAGCCTTAGCAATTGGATATTTTATAGATGAAGTACTCAACACACATGTCACGTGACACAAAATCTAGTAATTCGCAGAAGAGAGAATTTTTGATACCGTTTTGTTAGGTCCTTGATGTCTACCAGTTTCTCCACTATGACAGGCTTGTATAATCTCTGCTTGCTCTTCATTGGGGATACACCTTCTTAGCACTTGGTCAGCACAAAGGCGAAAAAGGTAAGGATCATTCAAAATGTAATGCTTTGCATAAGTTTGTAGCTTCTTCCTTTGTTGCCATGTAAAGTCCTTTGGCATATAACCACCTGCGAGAAAATTTGCAACATTAGCGAACCAAGGTACGAAGATTTCATAAACAAATAATGCATAAATATGCTCATCAGGGAATAAGTCCACAATCTCCCCTTTCTCAATATGATCATGCTCCAATATTGACAAATGATCCGCCACATGGTTCTCTGCTCCTTTCTTGTCTTTGATCTCCAAATCGAATTCTTGCAAGAGTAGTACCCATCTTATCAATCTCGACTTGGATTCCTTCTTAGCAAAGAGATGTCTTAGTGGTACATGATTAGACCATACCACAATTTTTGCTCTAAGTAGATATGATCAAAACTTCTCAAAAGCGAATACGATGGCAAGAAGCTCCTTTTCAGTTGTGATATAATTGACTTGAGCTCCTATCAAAGTGTGGCTTGCATAATAAATTGTACAAAATACTTTCGCATGCCTTTGTCCGAGTACTGCTCCCACTGCAAAATCACTTGCATCACCCATTAACTCAAAGGACAAATTCCAATCGGAGATATGATCACTAGAGCTGAAATAAGCCTTTGCTTCAACAATTCAAACACCAATAAACACTCATCATTAAATTCAAAAGGAGTATCTTTCATTAACAAATTCAATAAAGGCTTTACAATTTTTAAAAAACCTTTTATGAACCGACAGTAGAAACCTACATGACCTAGAAAATTCCTAACTCCCTTGACATTGGTTGGTGGTTGAAGCTTCTCTATAACTTCTATCTTTGCTTTGTCTACCTCAATCCCTTTCTCAAAAATTTTGAATCCCAAAACTATGCCTTCCCTTACCATAAAGTGGCATTTTTTCCAATTTAGCACTAAGTTGGTCTTCTTATACCTACCCAATACTAAATCAAGATGCTCTAAACAGCTCTCAAAGTCTAGCTTATAAATGGTAAAATCATCCATGAACACCTCCATAAATTTTTCTATAAAATCATGAAAGATTGCCATCATACATCGTTGAAACATAGCCCGTACATTACACAATCCAAAAGGCATCCTCTTATAGGCGAATGTGCCATAAAGGCAGGTAAAGGTTGTTTTCTCTTAATCTTCAGGGGCTATGGGAATTTGTAAGTATCCCGAATACCCATCTAAGAAACAATAAAACCTATTCCCTGCTAACCTCTCTAACATCTGGTCAATGAATGGCAACGGGAAATGATCTTTCCTAGTGGCATGGTTCAACCTCCTATAGTCTATGCACACTCTCCAAATCGTAATTGTTTGAGTTGGGATGAGTTCATCCAGTTCATTCTTTACCACTGTCATTCCCCCCTTCTTAGGGACACATTGCACTGGGCTAACCCATTTACTATCAGATATTGGATAGATTATACATAAATCCAGCAGTTTGAGTACCTCTTTCTCTACAACCTCTTGCATAGCTGGATTGAGCCATTTTTGGGGTTGAGCTACTGGTTTGCAATCTTCCTCTATAGGAATTCGATGTATGCAATAACTTGAATTAATACCCTTTAAGTCCGCTGTCTCCCATCCTATCGCCTCTTTGTGCTTTTTCAACACCTTGAGCAGCGTCTCCTCTTCAACACCTGTCACAAAGAAGAAATAATCACTGGCTTTTCTTCTTTCTCCAAAAATACATACTTTAAATGAGGAGGAAGGGGTTTAAGTTCAAATTTCAACTCCCTCTCTCATAAAGTAGTTCTCTCTTGCTTCAAATTCTCCTTTTTATAGCCTTTCTCCACGGTTGGGATAAGTTGTATCAGCCGCGACCTTTGGTGAAACGGTGAGTTTTGACTTTTGTGTTGGACACGATAGGAAAAATTTGTCTCAACCATACCTTAGCAAAATTTCCTGTATAAAATGCAATTTAAGACCATTAATCGCCTAAAAACTTTAAATTTAACAAAATAACTAAAATGAACATATGAAAAATATTTTAACACTAAAAACACTAAAAGCATGCAAGATAAGACACTAAAACACACAAAATTATCCAGAAAACAAATATTAAAATCAAAGTTATCAACCACCAAAATAAAATCAAGTCTCATGTATAACCCTCATGTATATCTATATGTTTCATAATTTATATCTTAGTAAATTCTCAAATTTGACAAGTATAACTCTCTTACCTAAGAGTTGCAACAATTTATTTAATTAATTCCTTATATATCAGGCACTAGTTAGAACTTCATTTCTTCTTGGTGTGATTACATTTATAAAAGATAAGATAATCCTAGAACCAGTATCAAAATACTGTACACCCATATTAAAAGTGTTCTCGCATGATTTCAAGTTTTTAGGACATTATAATTAAGTTTGAATAAAAATAATTTAATTATAGAACTAGACATTTCAATTATTAAAAACTAAAGTTAATTCAATTAATTAATTCTTATTCAATTAAATAATAAATTAAGCTTAAAATCATATACGCAATAAATTGAAACGGTGGAGAGAGGTGAGGGGAGAGAAAATGTTATTTTTATATGTAGGGTAAATTTTTGAAATTACTAAAATGCCCCTACCAAATTTAATCATTTTATCCTTGTATTCAAGGATAATTTTGTAAATATATATAACTAAAATTTTTAATAATTTAAAATTTGCTCAAAATTTTAACAAAATAAAAATAAATTATAAATTTTTCATAATCATTTTAAATGAAATAATAAATTTTATATTATTATTATATAAATTTTATATTTATTATTTTTCATAATATGACTATAAAATAATTATAACAATTACTTTATTATTATTATTATTCAAAATGTAAATTTTTTAAATAAATAAGTTTATATTTGGGGATAATTGATAAAAAAATCAATAGAATTCCTAATAATTTAATATTTGATTTAAATTTTATAAAATAAAAATAAATAATAAATTTTTTATTATTATTTTAAATAAAATAATAAATTTTATATTACTATTTTATAAATATTTATTTTTATTAATCTTAAACACACAAATATATATTAACCATAATAATTAGTTTATTATTATTATTAAAAATGTAAATTTTCTAAATAAATAACTTTAGATTTTGGTATAATTGATAAAAAAAATTATTAACAACGTATAAAATAATTTATAATTTTCAATTACAAAATAAAATATTTATTTCATATGGTCTATATTAAAATTACTTGAAACTATACATAAATCATGTGAGTGAAATTAAAAAATATATTTTTTAATTTATTTGCGACAGATTAGCGACTAAAAATTTGCGTCGCTAATTGTTTTAAGGTAACAAATTACTATTAGCGACAGGCAAATTTCCGTTGCTAAACCGTCGCAAAAAGGCGCTATATTTTCCCTCCAAAAATAGCGACTAACATGTTCGTCACTAAATTTTTTGGAACTAATTTCATGAATAAAAAATTATAAAATTTAGCGACGGAAATATTCGTCGCTACTTCCGTCGCAAAAAATGGCGCATATATTTTCCGCCAATAATTAGCGACTGTTTATTCATTCCGTCGCTATTTCATCACAAAAATAGAAAATATCCTACCCACGACGGAATTGTAAAACAGTCGCGAATCCGTCGTAAAATTTACGACGAAAATAATGTCATCGCTAATTTTATTCGCTAATTGACAGTTTATTTTGTAGTGATAACTCTCTCTACTATAGAGCAATGGTGTTCAAATGAATATTATTTTACTTTTAGAAATTATAAATTTGCTTTATTTCAACATTTTATTTTTGTTTTCTTTTTGTAATTCTGCAAAATGTTTCTTTTTCTTTTTAATTCAAATGTATATCAGCAAGATATGAGAAACTATACAGCAGATTCTAAGGTATTAATAATTTAAGCTTAATTTCCATTACGTGAAAAAAGAAACATATTCTTATTCAATAGTAAAACAGTATAATTTATATTATTTCCATATCTCAAAAATAATAATTAGAATTTATTTTTTTTGGACATTTAACTTTATACTTTATATGATTATAATAATAATAATTATTAAGAAGATGCACTTTCATGCATAGCACTCACACGTTACATCTAAATGCTTTATGTCAAATCCAACTTTCTCATCAAAATTATACTATTTAATAAGACATAGCAATAGTTGTTTGAATTTCGTGGCTCAATATGACAAGCTATGGACTCTTTTGTGGGAATCCTTGAAAAATTGTAGCAAAAATATTTTGTTTCCTCTCCTTTCACTATCTATTATTTCTGCACTCTACCCTAACAACGCAACTGAAGAAAAGGTAAAACATCACTTTCACTTGCTCTCTTCTCTTTCTCTCTCTACTATATTCTTTTGGATTCTAAAGCTAGCAACAACAACAGCTGCACTAGAAAATGATATGAGAGAAGACCATATTTTGCCATTCTTTTTCCTATATATTTAATTATTTTTGTTTAGACTGTGGCAACCTCTACATATTTATTTTAGTACATCAATCATTCTCGGTGAGCTTATGACCTTGCAGGTAATGTTCATGAATTTGCGTAACTAATACATATCCAAATATGTGAATGTTTTAATACATTAAATATCGAATTGCAGGAAGATGGGTGGCCTCTTGGCCTAAGACCAGTTAATGCAAGAATTAGGTTAGTCAGAAATAGGGAGTTTAATGGTTCAATTACATTTGCCACTCT
This sequence comes from Excoecaria agallocha, assembly GCA_037975025.1. Taxonomy (NCBI): domain Eukaryota; kingdom Viridiplantae; phylum Streptophyta; class Magnoliopsida; order Malpighiales; family Euphorbiaceae; genus Excoecaria; species Excoecaria agallocha. The sequence goes on from CM075816.1 coordinate 9,460,743, forward strand.
ACTCACTACTTCTTCTAGCTGCACAACTAATTCATCCTCAGATCTTGATACACAGGTTATTCTCCTTTGGCTCATGTTGCTTTTATAATATTCATGGATCAATATTGTATGAAAATATCATATTACGAGATGCTTAGTTGCTCATTGCCCACATTTTGGCTTATCAAAACATAATTTGTTCTTCTTCTTCTTCTTTAACAATTTTATGTGTCAGTGCTTCACCAACATCAGTCAACAATATATTCCTATTATTTTTGTACTTTTATTAATTTAATCTCATAGAATCCCGTTGCCCAAATAGAAGCTTTTAAAGAGTAGACACGTTCAATAATTCTATATATGCCATATATGCAGAAATAAGTGTAGAACTATAGAAATAACTAAATTGATAACAATAATAATTTGCTTTAAGAAAGTCTTTTGATAATTCTCTTTTCTTGCTTTTGTCTGCTGGAGGTTGGAACACGGATAGGAGAAGCTATCCGTGAGATGAGTTACAACCCTTGTATTAAGCTGACTGTAGGCCACCTAGAGTTAGCAAATGTGATTAGGTAGCAAACTGATAATAGGCCTTATATGTGTATAGTGCTGAGATGCATGCAGGGAGCAAGTTTCGTGATCTTTTGTACATTTTATTTTAAAAATGGGTATCTATAACTAAAATTTTATCATGGTAGGATAGGTTGATGTATCAAGGATTCATTGTAAAGCTTTTATTCCATAAATGCCAAAATTCACCCTTTTTTCTCTTAAATTTATTATTTGTCATTTGAACAAATTTAAATTGATATTATTTGTACAAAATTAGAATGTATATATTTATTTTGAATTATAATATATCTTTAATTTAAATTTGACTTTTTGTATTGAATTTATTGTGTTTAATTTGGAATTTGTAAACAAAAAATTAGCAAAAAATTGAATAAAATATTTTAATTTACCGACAAATTACTGATGGAAAATTCGTCGTTGATATATTAATAAATTTAATATTAATATTAAATATTTTTGCCGACAAAATTATCGATGACAAAAATCCATCGCCGTTTATACTAAAATAAATTAAGTTTTTTTTAAATTTACCGACAGTATACCAACGCAAAATTCCTTCGGTAGATGGTTAACACGACGAAACATCCGATAGATTTTTAATAAAACTACCGATAGAATTTTTTTAAAAATCCGTCAGTAAAATTTGTTGGTAATATTACTAATGGTATTTTCCGCCGGTAAATTGGTTCCTATGCATGTTTTAGGGACGGAATTATTCCGTCAGTAAATAATAAAAAACTGTCGGTAAGTTCATTTTTCGTCGGTAAAATGCATTTTTTTTGTAGTGATAATTAAAAGCGAGCCTCCTCTAGTCTTGGGCCCTAAAAGCATGCCTTCGAGGACAAACCTGAAAACGAAGGGTGGGCTCCAGTGAGCGTCACACAATCAGTTCCCAAACATGATTCAATCTCATAGATGCCATTTCTTCTTCCATTGTCTTAATCCATTTTTCTTTAGCTAGACATAAAAGAGCTTCTTATATATCTTTAGGCTCTTTTTCATCTTGTGGGGTAACTAAAAGGGCTTCGTTCAAGCCTTTGATCTCAAATCATCGACATGGAACACTTTTCCTTTTAGATTTTAGCAGTTTCAATTCTTCATAAACGTATCTCATATATTCATTGTAATTTGGAATGCTCCCATTGCGATTGAGATTTATGCTCTCACTGAAGCCAAGAATGCTCTCACTGGAGTAAGGATCCCGAATATCTCTATCATTGGGAAAAAAAGGGTCTTGACCTTCTTTTTCTAATTCACTCCTACTCGATTGGAGTGATCCTGATGGTTCCTCTTCTTGAGTTTCATAGAAAGTGAAGTCTTGACTCACTTTGTCTAGCTTTGGAAATTCATTTTTTAAGAAAATGATATCTCCTAATTCAAATTCTGTTACTGTGTCATTATCTTGCTTATCCATAATTATCACTATTCTATTTCATATCTTTGTTTAGTTCGACAACAATAGATTTGGAAGCGGTGGCCATTTCGGATCCTTTGATCTCTAATGGAATAAAATTGCACGTTATTAAAGGAGAATTAGGCAATATATGTTATTTACTATGCATCTGAAAAATAACCTAATAAAGCTATATATTAGGCCCAAATTTCACTACAAGAAAATTGCAATTTAGCAACGAAAAATTATTTTTGATTAGCAACGGAAATTTTGGTTACTAATTAGGCAATTGCTAATTTTTAGCAACGGAAATATAATTCTGTTGCTAAAGTTAGCAACGGAAAATGAATTCCATTGCTAAATTTAACCAAGACAAGTTTAGGTAAATTGGTCAATTTTAGCAATGGAAATAGAATTCCATTGTTAAAATAGCAACGGAAATTACAATTCCGTTGCTATTTTTAGCACAGCTAAAAAATTTACGATGGTGAGCCCTCCGTCTTCATTCCATCGCAAACAATTATTACAATTTTTTAATTATTACAATTAGAATGATAGGTGAATCATAAAAGCTAGCAATTTTGTAGAAAGCACAAACAAATTAAACCAACTATTTTGAACATATTGGGATATATTTAGTCAGAAAGATATATAAAATTTCGAAGCCCCAAAACTCTATATATATATATTATAGTAACTTACATTAATTAATAACATTTTATGACTGAAAAAAAATTACTCTTTTTGCTTTCAGTTGGTTCTCACTGAAACATACAAACAAGCTAAAGGAATTCCAGTGCCTGATGAGTTTTTACTTGAGTTCTATTATTATAGGGATTTTAGATGAATTGCATCAAGCCATCCATTAAGCGATTCCCAAGAGTCAGCAACCTGAAGGAAAATTGGGAGTGCAGTCATTATAAAATCATGAGCTTCTGATATGAAAAACAGCAATTTTCATACGATAAAAGACAAATAAAACAATAATCATTCATTGAAGCAAAGTAGTAGTAGTAATAATAAAAGCCTTAACTCTTTTCTCTCTTTTAACCTACAAGAACAAGATTTGCATATTTATTCCAGAAATTAACAAGAGGAATAATAGGTTGTTTGGATGGAAGTAAATTAAACGTTCTTTAAAAATGAAAGTAATGTTAAACCATTGTTTGAATTACTATCAATAAAATACGATATTTGTTTTGTTCACTCTCCTTTCTCTTTATTTTGGAGAGAATAAAAGTGAGAATGTAGAGTAAATTGTCACTCTCGTTTCCCTTCTTTCACTTAAGTTTCTCTGTTTCATTTATTATCCAAACAAGAGAAAGTAAATTCAATATAATTTACTCTACCCTAAATTCCCCTGCATTCCATCCAAAACCCAAACTAAATTGGATGTAAGTGCAATCTAAATAGTCCTAAAGTCTCTTTCATTTCTTCAAAAGCATTCAGGATAAATACGTATATTCCATATAAGCTATTGAACCATCAATACAGGAGAAAATTTGAACAAAGGAGATTCTTCTCAAAGAAAATAAGAAACCCATTTAAGTAGGAATTCTAATTGGTCTAGCGCACAATTTGGAAAGCAAAAATACACTTGTACCTGTTGAAGTCCTTCATGATTTAACACGAATTGTAACTTTCTCCAGTCACCATGGGGTGCAATTAATTTCCCTGCTGGTGGGGCAGTCAGATATCCAACTTTAAATTAAAAAAACTAAAATTATGGAAATTCTTAAGTCTGATCTTTTTTTTTTTAATAAGAATAGTTGGACTATATGTATATTAACTAAAAAAGAATTGCAAAGCTATATGCAAATATGAATCCATGGGAAAAGAATATGAAAATTTGAATCCTACTCAACTAATTAAATAATAATTAGTTTAACGATATTAATAAATTAATACTCAAAAGTTATCGTAAAAGATAATTTAATTAATGAAATACAACAAAAGAAATCCCATGAACATATAAAAAAAATGTAGAGGACGACAACATTTCTTGAACAATTTGAAAGTCTTGAGCAATGCAATTAATTAAGATTATTATAGGCAACTTTTATGTAATAAAATACAAGGAAAATGCGGGTTATGAATTATGATCCATGTAAAGTGGTGATTTAATTTGAAATTAAATTTCGATTTACTCAATCTTAATTAACTTTCAATTAAAAATCAATAAACTGAATTTCAATATAATAAAGAGGAACTTGGCCAATTTACGAAATTGATGTCATAATAACATAAAACACAGGTAGCCCTTACTGATAGAAGATATTTGAAGCAAACCACTCCCTTTTTGTTACTGCACATTCATCCAAACAATCTTAAGCCTTTGGAGTTGCTACCTGAAGCAAGAAAAAAAAACACCAGTAGTGCAGTAGAAATAGGCAGGCTCGTGAGTCTAATTTTAATTTCATGCAACATAATTCGCTGAAACAACATGAAAATAAAATAAGCCATTGTTAATTCAAAACAAAATCTAATTCATTTACTGTACGTAAAACAACATGAAAATAAATTAAGCCATTGCTAATACAATTTAAATATATAGTATACTGTTAAATATAAGCTTTACCTTCAGGTAGTACAGATTTAGTGTCATCAACAGCAGCATCTTCTTGACTATGACCGGAAAATACAAATTTCAAGGTAAGTATATAGTATCATAACAAACATCAAGAAACTGAATTCATTAAAATTGAATTCAGATTACAGTTTTTAGGACAATCCAATTTTAGATTTTCAGATGAATCAAATCCGGAGAAATTGAAAACCCATGATTTCAATTTGAAAAAAGATTCTAAATTTACATACTTTTTGGATGGAATTGATTAATAAGAATGGAGTTTTGAGCTTTTAAATTGGAAATAGCTTAGAAAATTCAGCAAATGCATAGAACTCAAATTTGACATAGAACTCAAACAATATAATAACAATTTGACTACCAAAAATACAACTCATGCACACACATAATACGTCAAATACCTTATACATTTCTTTTGGATCATCATAATTTGAGAGCCTCTCCATCAGAGTATAGATATAAAAATAAAATAAAAAAAAATCATAGCTTTAAAAACAAATTATCATTAAAGAATAAAAATTTCAAACCTGTTCAAGGACTCTGTTCAAGAATAAAAATTACCATTCTGACCAGCCACTCAGAGTTCATCTACAGAAGCAATATGATTGCTGACCTGCAAAAGGGAAAAAGGTTAATACTAATCAGCTCGTTGCCATGATCCAAGATCAATAGATGAGAAGTGAAGAGAAAAGTAGACCGAACATGGACATGCAAATTCAAGTTTTGCATAACCAAAAAGTACACAAATTAGACGGAAAAATTAGGAAAAATTACATCTTCTCATGGTGAAATCCTTACAAGGATGACTGAGGTGTACCGTCAAAAGAGGCTTGTTCCTGGGCCTATGAAGCAATGCATCATGAGGGCCACGTAGGCGTCAATACGATAGAGAAGAGATGAATAAGAAAAATGATGGAAGAAAAAGATCTATTTATACCTAGGGCAAATTGGGAATTAGCAACCGAAATAGCAACGGAATCTACTTCCGTTGCTAACTTAGCAATGGCAACTAAATTCCGTTGCTAAAAATGAATTTGATTGCTATTCTAACAATTGAATTTTTTTAGCTCCGTAATATAGCAACGAAATTCAATTTTCGTTGCTAATTTAGCAACGGAACTCAGTTTTTGTTGCTATTTTCACAACTGGATTTTTTAAGGTCCGTTATTTAGCAACGAAATTTGAATTCCATTGCTAATTTAGCAACATATTTCATTTTCCGTCGCTAAATAACGGGCCTTAAAAAAATTCAGTTATTAGAATAGTAACCGAATTCATTTCCGTTGCTAAATTAGCAACGAAAAATGAATTTCATTGCTAAATTAGCAACGAAAATGAATTCGGTTGCTATTCTAAATACTGAATTTTTCAGCTCCGTAATATATCAACGGAATTCAATTTTCATTGCTAATTTAGCAAAAGAATTGAATTTCGTTGCTACTTTCACAACTGAATTTTTTAAGATCCGTTATTTAGCAACGGAATTTGAATTCCGTTGCTAATTTAGCAACGAAAATTAAATTCTGTTGCTAATTTTTGTTGATAAATTTCGTTCCAAAATTTTTTGCCATCTGTTCTTGCAAAATTAAGCAACGGTTAACAAATTTCGTTGCTAATTTTTATTGCTAAATTTTGTTCCAAAATCTTTTGCCATTTGTTGCCGCCAAATTTAGCAACGGTTAACGAATTCCGTTGCTATTTTTTGACGCTAAGATTTCCCACACTTTTAGTAACAGAATTACACAATTTTTTATTCTGTTGCTAGATAAATTGAAATTAACCAATTTTAGCAACGAAAATTATTTTTCGTTGCTAAAATCACTTTCCGTTGCTAAATTAGCAACAAAAATTTTTTCGTTGTTATTTTTTCGTTGCTATTTTCTTATAGTGTTCGAAAAGGTTACTAATAGTATCCAATTACCCTCTATGTCCAAATGTTTAACTTTATAGGTTAAAATTTCATGCATAATAAATCTTAATTGTTGGATATTGAGTTCTTAAATTTAATAAAGGATATTATACATCAGATAATCTAAGTCTTAACTCAATTATCATGCAATCATTTTATTCATAAAATATTACAAAGCAATTAACAATAAAATAAACACATTCATAATAAATGTTAAATGCCAATATTATATCCAAAAAAATAAACGCATTTATTTAATTAATAAGAAGCATCCAACAATCCCAAAAGCAAATGAAATAAGATAAGACAAACTTGTCTTAAAAAAAATAACCATAATAGGAAACATAAATCTTATCTCAAAAAAAAAATTCCACTAACATAAAAACTTTGACACGTATGTGATAATGGTCATTTATATGATGTTTTTAGTATGTTTTTATGTGTTGGATTAAGTTAACTTTGTGTTAATTAGGTTTAATTTGAGTTTAATTTGTTAGTTTTATGTTTTTGAAGTTAATTGTAAATTTTGGTATTTTTTTGGGTTATTTTGCAAGAAGAAGGACTTAATTGTAAAAAGGGCAAAGATTTGGGCCAAAACTGCAAATATGGAAAATTTATGCGAGAAAGTGATCGTGAGGTCCAGAAGATCGATGCATGGTCACGTGAAAATGAATGAAGAAGAAGACATGACCACGTGAGAAGGAGAAAAGAAGAGAAACCATGTAACACGTGACCACGTGTGAGGAAGAACAAAAACAACACATGGCCACGTGTGGAATTACACTAGAAATCACGTGGCCACGTGTTCAAACTCCCACTTCGCAAAGGATTTTCTCGAACTTCCTGTTTTGGGCAGAGTTTGCTTCCTATTTGATTTTAAGAGTTTGAGAAGGAATCCACGACGTCTTTAGCCTATAAATAGACAACTCTAACATCAAAGAAGGAATCAATTAGTAGAATCAATTAGAGAAATCTTAGAATTAGGCTTAGTTATTTTACGTTATTTTTATGTTTTCATTATTTTTCTTCAACTTTGTTTTAGTTTTTAATTATATTTAGGAAGTAGTTTTTCTTCTTTTGCTAATGGATTCTTAAAATCTTAAATTTTCATTGTTATTACTTTATTTTGAGCTTAATTTCAATATCGGTTGATTATTTCTTGGTTTTAAGCATATTCTTATCTTTGATTGTGTTGAGATTGATTGTTGATTTATTGAATAAATAACTAAAGATTGGTTTTGACATAGTTAATGATTTGCATGTTCTTGGATTAACTTTTAAATATTTATGCATGATTATTATTCGAAATATGAGATAATTATGTGTGAATTTTATTGGTTAATACTAAGAGAGGAGGAACTAAGAATGAATTAGAGTTGAATCACTTCGGCTTCAATGAATATTTAGGAAGTTAAAACTAGATTTTCATGCTAAGTATTAGATTTGTCTATGAGTTTAATACTAAGAATGATATACTTGAATAAAGATATCTTGCTTTACTACTAGTTTTTCCATAATCACTGGTATTTATATTGAATTTAAGTCATTACAATGAAAGTTAAGATGGATAGTTTCTTTAGCAAGAGAATTTCAGTTATCGTTTTTTTTTAATTCATGTTTTAGCTTTTGTTTTGTTTAATTGTTTATTTTGTTTAATTTTTTCTTTTAAATCAAAAACAATTGGGAAACAATCTCGGATTAATTTAATTCATACATAGGTATTATCCTTAGCAATTCATGTTCCCTTGGGTACGATATTTTGGGGTCTTAATCTATATTTCCCTATATTACTAGCCGATCTAGTACACTTACTAGACACCGGTCAAGTTTTTGGCGTCGTTGTAGTATAGTGGTGAGTATTCTAGCCTGTCACGCGGGTGACCATGGTTCGATCCTCGGCAACGGCGCCAAAAACTTGACTGGTGTCTAGCAAGTGTACTAAATCGGCTAGTAATATAGGGAAATAAGATTATGACCCACAATATCAAACCCAAGGAAAACTTGTGTTTGTATGTGCTATTGTAATTTCCAAGCCAATTTTCGTGTGCAAAAGAGAGAAGAGAAATCCCAAATTTATGATGAGTGAAGAATTAAAACTAAAAACAATAATTTAAAACCAAAGGAAAACAATTTAAAAAACTAAAGTAAAGGAGAAATCTATTGAAACAAGTAAATTCAATGAGCTAAAAATCAATATTAAAGACAACTTTCACTAAAGGACTATCCACCTTAACAAGTATTGCTATGATTTAAATAAAAGAAAACATACAAGTGATTATGGATAATTCAGTTTAATAAAACCAGATAACTTTATTCAAGATTACCTTTCCAAGCATCAAATTTTCTTATTCAAATAAACTTAACACTTAGCATAAAGAACTGAATTAAGTTTCCTAGATGTCTATTAAAGCCTTTCTCAAGAGGTTTAATTTTCACCTATTCTTGCTTACTCTCTTCTTAATCTTAACTTAATCAAATCAACACACAATTATAGCTTATTCAGATTATAATCACGCGTTAATCCAACTAAATTAACCTAAGAGCATGCAAGTCATGATTCAACTTAAATCAATTAATTAACCAATGCTTAATCAAGTTAATAATCAACTTAAAATTGAGAAAATACAAGACTATGTTTAAGACCCAAGAAATAATCAACTTGTATTTAAATTAAAGAACAACTTAAGTCATAACAATACAAGTTTAAGGATTCAAGTATCCTTTAGCAAAAGTTAAAGAAAACTACTCATAAACCATTCTTAAAATTAAAACAACGTTTTGGAAAAAAAATAGTAAACAAAGAACGTAGAAAAACAACTAAGAAAACAAAGCTTAATTCTAAGGATTGATTCTCTTCTTCTGTGTTTTGGACTGCTATTTATAGGCAAAAATTGTAGTAGACTCCTTGTTAAACTCCAGTCACATAATAGGAATCAAATTCTGCTAAAACAGAAAGCTCGAAAATCCTTCGAGATGTGGGAAAACTGGATCACGTGGTCACGCCCCTCAACATGCTTTATCTACACGTGACCACGGCTCCATTTGTTCTTCCTCCATACGTGGCCACATGTGGTCCTTCACTGGAATCCATGTGGTCACGTGTCTTCACTTTGTTTCTTCACTTCTTATCACATGGCCACAGTTCCTCACAAAACTTCTTCACGTGGCCACGTGTCTTATGCTTCAATATTTTCACGTGGTCACGTCTCAAGGTTCTTGACTGAAAACTCATCTTCTCGCCTAAATTCTTCATATTTACACTTATGGCCCTAAACTTTGCACTTTTTACACTTTAAGCCCTTTTATATCAATTTTACCCTAAAAATCACACAAAACACAGAATTAACCCCTAAAATATAAATATTAACAAATTAACTCTAATTTAACCTAAATAGAACCAAAATAACTAAATAACACAACTAAAAACATATCAAAACTATATATAATTCACACTTATCAAATACCCCACACTTAAACTTTGCTTGCCCTCAAGCAAATTAGAACAATCCCACCTTCAAAACCATCAAACTTGTACAAAGATATGCAATTTAAAAATCAAACTTAGCATTTTAACAAAAGCACTTAATATAACCTCTAAATAGATCAACTTCAAACAAGAGAATATAAGCTAGTTTTCTGAGTGTGTGTAAGGCCAAATCATTTTTAAGCAATTTTGAAAATCAAAATATCAACACAACTAGGTAATGAAGTATAGAATTATGAATGCATAAGCATACAATCGATTTCGCGCTTAAAACTCTAGAAACACAATAGGCCTCTCCTTTAGCACCGGAACCCGAAGGTCATTTCCGCTAAATAACTCAAAACAAGCTTAAAATCACATAGGTCTTTCAAAAGTTGAAATGGGGCTAAAGGTATGTTTATCAAAGAATGGATAAAAGATAATCAAAATGAATATAGCCACTCTAAGACAAAATAGATTACAAAAATCCCAATAACTTAAACAATACAAATTCTGCTCATCCTTGCCTTGATTCCAAACTTTCTTTTAAAAAATAATATATCCTTTCACCAAGAAGTCATTATTTTTTCATTTTTCCTTATACTACCCCACACTTATATTTTTTCATATTTGCTAGATCTCTTTTCTTTCTTTTTTTCTTTTTCTCAAACTTCAAACGTTCTTTTTTTTAAGAAACTAGCATTCACAAGCTATCCTCAAGGTAATACAAGGTATATTTTTAATTGACTTCATCAGTAACTTTGCTAAGACTTTCTTACTACACCCAATAAAACTTTACTCTTTTCATGCATCCATTTAATCCTAAAGTGGCCAATTCCATAGGGTGAGATAAAAGATTTTTTAGGTTATATGGTTAAAACATTAGGTGTAACAAGAAAATATTAATGGTATGCATTAAGCATACCCTTGTAGGCTCAAAATGGCTTAACAAAGGATAATTTCATCAAGGTAGGACACAAGTTTTTAAGAAAGTTTATCAAGAAAACTATTGCCTAGATCATTTTCTAAGTTGCTTGAGTTGTTCATATGCTTTGAAGGGTGATAAGGAAGATTCTAGTGCTCTAAATTTCCTTACTTCACTACTTCATTGTATTAATTTTTTCTCTAAGTTGAAAATTGGTCTAAGTGCTTTTAGGATTTAGAAACTAGCAAATATTTATCAAGTTGAAAATTAACCCATCCAAAGGTATATTAAACAACATAAATGTTCTCTTGCTAAGCAAAATTCCAAAACATGCATATTCCATATCCAAGCTCAAAGTGTTCCAAGTTTTGAAGTTAACTAGGGCAAACTAAGTTCTCATGCAAACTAGATGAAAAGATGAACTACATAAGTCTTTAATACATTTTACAAACTTTAGAAAACAAACAAAACATAAACACAATAAAAGAAAAGAAAATAAAACACAAAATAACAAAGTTTGATTCATGAAAAAGAAAAGAAAATTTGAAAACAAACTCCCTGAAAGGAGGCTACCCCCTCCTCAAAATTTTGCTGTCCATAGCAAATGATGATCTATTCCGGTGGAGGTGGTGGTGGAGGAAAACGCTGCCAAAAGTGATGGATAAAATGCTCAACTCTCTTATTTCCTTCTATGACCGTATCACGAAGCATATCCAATCTTCCTTGCATTTGATCGAATCTAATTTGTTGAGCATCCATTCGGCCACTTAATTGATTAAATGGTGCTTCCCATTCTGGTATTATAGGCTCATTGATGGGGGAAGGTACAGCTATGGCAACATACTCCTCATCCACCTCCTCTTGCTACTCCTCTTTACCGCTCCTCTTCCTGCTCCTCTTCAAACCGAATATTGTTCTCTCTTAAGTACTCTCCCCGAGTTGCCTAATGACCACAAGGCCTAGGAATCAGGATTTTCATCCTTTTCAGCATCCTATTATCAATGCAAGGCAAATCTCCTTTAAGTGGTTCTCCATAAACCGGATGCTCAACTATAGAAGCTAAAACAGTAGCTATCCATCCTATAAAAATATTATCAATGTGTCCTGGCATTTTCTGTAAGTCCTTATTCGAATAGCTATAATGCCTGCTCTATTTATTGCCATTCCATCCATCATGCATCGAAGAACCACTTGAGATACACTAATAGTGCTTGCATTCTTCAAATTGTTGTGCATACTTTTTGCAAGAAAACGATTAATGATTCTTAATGCATGAGTCCTTAAAGCATGTACCTTACATTGTCCTCCCACCCAAGGCTCATCTAATTCAAGATCCTTGATTTGTTCCTAATTCTCCATAGGCGAAGCATCTTTCAATTCAGTAGGGGCATTTGGCACAAATCCAAGAATTTCAGAGAACTGACTAAAAGTTAAGGAATATCCTTTCTTACCCAACTTAAAACCGACTGTGCCGTCCTCCGCATCTCTCTTAAAGTAGCATTCAAAAGAATACAAGAAATCTCGTGCCATATCTGGATATACTTTTGGTTTCTTTTCAATGAACTTCTCCCAGCCAATATTTTGGATCAATGGTTCTATCTCATGATCCCATAGATTTTCAGTCGGGATATTGAGGAACAAATGACTTAAATAAGCGGGCTGGATATAAGTACACTTGCTGAAATAGTCAAATTTATTGATCTTGGCCTTGTCCACATACGACGGAATTTGTACACCGGATGAACTTGCTACATCAGGGTATTTAGTCCTTCGAGGTGCCACTACAAAGAAAGAAAAACACATTGTAAGTGTCCACTCATAACCTAAAATAGACTAAGGTGTAAGCACAGGAAGCATGCATTGAATGAATTGCAACACACATGGATGGAATGCAAAATTGATAGCATAAATGTCCCATATAAATGTAGAGAACAAAATGAGAGGTATAAAATGCATCAATAGGTGGGGCACAACGAATATGTTCAAACAATGCAAATCCTAAACATGCCAACCAAAGAATAAAAGTTAACAGTTTTTAAAGAAAACTCACTGAGGCATTTCATCGAACACGTTGTGGGCACAAGTTTGAGCATTAATGGAAAGAGCATAACAAAGGTTGTTTATTACCCAATTGCATACCAAGCATCTATAACATGCATATAATACTCATAATCATCCAAAGAAGCAAAAAGAATTAACATGCAACCAAAATGTTAAGTGCAAAGTAACCTAAAAACCAAATATTCATTGAACAAAAATAGCACAAAACACAACAATGGAAGATAAGCAAACAATAATTAAGGAGCAATGAGAGTAAATACTTACTTGGGAGTGAGAATCACACCAAAATTGCAGCACAAAGGTGAGGTGGTGTGTGTGAGTTGTGAAAAACCTAAAATAATGAAGAAAATGTGGAGAAGGAAGAGATTATGGGTAGGAGAGAGAGAAAAATAAAGAGAAAGCAAATGGAGATGGTGATGATCGGTGATGAGTGAAAATTCTGTGGTCACGGGTTGATCTTTGTGTTAGTGAGGCGTGGGCACGGTTTAGAGGAAATAAAATGAAGATGAAGAAGAGAAGAAGTCGTGAAAGCTTATATAAAAGGCAGAGGATTGGGGCGTGGCCACGTGAGGTTCATAAGGAGAACTACACGTGGTCACGTGTTGAGGAAAATAGGAGAGCAGCAGTTCTAGCCGTGGCCACGTGATTTTTCCTTTGTAAAACACGTGGTCACGTGTTATATTGGAACTGGGTCAGTAAACAAAGACGTGGCCAAGTGATATTTCTCTTGAGAAATACACGTGGTCACTGTATCAAATAATTTTTCTGCACCTCGTCAACCCGTGGCCATGTGATGGTATAGAGAGAACCACACGTGGTCACGGGTACATGCATTTTCCTTTCGTTTTTGAAACACATACACACAAAATTCTTCCTTAAATGCAATTTTTTCTATTTTAAGCTTTAAAAACACAATGTTTTCCATTAAAAACATGTCCTCTTTTATAAACCTTGACTTACTCACTTCTTTTCATGAATCAAAACACACAAACACTCAAAAATGCAAAAACACACAAACTTAACTAAAACTTAACTGTAAAAAGAAAAGAGAGAGAAAAGAGAAAGATTAAAAGTTTTGAGTTTTTAAAGTCTCCAGCTAGACTTTCCAAACCATTTTTAAGTATCTTGAAGAACTATGGTTGCTTCAGCAACCTCTTGTTGTCCGATTTGGTATGGTTTAAGTCGATGACCATTGACTGTAAATTTACGTCCATCTTTTAAGCTTTTGATCGTCACTACACCAAAATTACTGCTTGATATCACTTGATATGGTCCAAGCCACTTCGATTTCAGCTTTCCTGGAAACAAACGAAGACGACTATTATAAAGAAGCACTAACATTCCCGGAACAAAATCTTTTACCCTTAGATGCTTGTCATGCCATCGTTTGGTCTTTTCCTTATAAAGTGTAGCATTGTTATATGACCATTGTCGAATTTCATCGAGTTCATTGAGCTGTAATTTTCTCCTTTCTCCTGCATTTCTCAAATCAAAGTTAAGAAATTTGGTAGCCCAATATGCTTTATGTTCTAATTCGACTGGAAGGTGACATGCTTTTCCAAAAATAATTCTAAAGGGAGACATACCTATAGGCGTTTTGAATGCAGTTCGATAAGCCCATAAAGCCTCATCTAACCTAAGAGACCAATCTTTTCTAGAGTTATTTATTGTTTTTTTTAAGATTGATTTCAACTCCCTATTAGATACTTCCACTTGTCCATTGGCTTGAGGGTGGTATGGGGTTGTGATTTTGTGCTTAACACCAAATTTCTTAATTAAGGTCTTAAATTGATGGTTGACAAAATGTTTGCCTCCATCACTTATAATAGCTCTAGGTGCTCCGAATCTAGTGAAAATATTCTTCCTAATGAATTCCAGCACAATTTTTGCATCACATATCCTAGTAGCTATTGCCTCTACCCATTTACTCACATAATCCATAGCTACCAAAATATACTCAAACCCAAATGAATTTGGAAAAGGCCCCATAAAGTCAATGCCCCAGACATCAAAGATTTCCACTTCTAGCACATTGTTCATAGGCATCTCATCTCTTTTGGATATATTCCCTACTCGTTGGCATCTATCACAAGTAGCTATCAAAGATCTTACATCTTCGAATAAAGTAGGCCAGAAAAAACCTGATTGGAGTATCTTTTGAACTGTCCTATTTGGTCCGTGATGACCTCTGACTTCACCTCCATGACATTGGTTCATGATAGATTCTTGCTCCGATTTCGATACACATCTTCTTAGTATTTGATCCGGGCATATCTTGATAAGGTATGGATCGTCCCAAAGGTAATGCTTGGCATCCACTATGAGCTTTTTCTTTTGTTGCCAAGTAAATTCCTTAGGAAGATAACCACCTGCAAGAAAATTAGCTATATTAGCGTACCATGGAACTGAATTCTCATAAGTATAACAAGACAAATATGTTCATCGGGAAATAAGTGAGAAATTTCTCCCTTTTCGACACTAGCATGATCCAATCTAGATAGATGGTCAGCTACAAAATTTTCTGCGCCTTTCTTATCTTTGATTTCAACATCAAATTCTTGAAGTAGTAACACCCATCGGATAAGTCTTGGTTTAGAATCCTTCTTTGCAAAAAGATGTCTCAATGCGGTATGGTCCGACCACACCGTAACTTTGGATCCTAAAAGGTAAGACCTGAATTTCTCAAATGAAAAGACTATTGCCAAGAGTTCCTTCTCCGTAGTGGTGTAATTTACTTGGCCTCTGGTGAGTGTATGGCTTGCATAATAGATGGTGTAGAAAATCTTCTCCTTCCGTTGTCCTAAGACTGCTTCAACTGTATAATCACTTGCATCACACATAACTTCAAATGGTAAGCTCCAATTGGGTGATGCAATGACCGGTGCACTAACTAATTTTTGCTTCAATAGGTTAAAAGCCTGCAAACACTCAGCATTAAAATTAAATGCAGCATCTTTAAGCAATAAATTAGAAAGTGGTTTGGCAATTTTAGAAAAATCCTTAATAAACTGACGATAAAACCCGGCATGACTAAGGAAACTCCTAATGCCCTTTACACTAGTTGGTGGAAGTAATTTCTCTATCACATCAACTTTTCCTTTGTCGACCTCAATGCCTTTTTCAGAAATTTTATGCCCTAAAACAATGCCTTCTCTAACCATGAAATGACATTTTTCCCAATTTAGCACAAGATTTGTTTCTTGGCACCTTTTCAAAATCAATGCTAGATTATGCAAACAAGATTCAAAATCATGACCATAAATAGTGAAATCATCCATGAAAACTTCCATAAATTTTTTAATAAAGTCATGAAATATGGCCATCATGCATCATTGAAATGTGGCAGGTGCATTACAAAGACCAAAAGGCATTCTCCTATATGCAAATGTTCCATATGGACATGTGAATATGGTATTTTCTTGGTCTTTCGGGGCTATAGGTATTTTCATATACCCTGAATAGCTATCTAAGAAACAATAAATTTATTTCCTGCTAATCTTTCTAACATTTGGTCAATAAAAGGCAATGGAAAATGGTCTTTTCTAATGGCATTGTTTAACCTTCTATAGTCAATACATACCCTCCATCCCGTTACCATGCGTGTAGGAATTAATTCATTATTTTTATTTATTACTACAGTCATTCCCCCCTTTTTAGGCACACATTGAGCAGGACTTACCCAATTACTATCAGAGATAGGATAGATAATACATGCATCAAGTAGTTTCAATACCTCCTTTTTCACTACCTCTTGCATAGTTGGGTTGAGCCTTCGTTGAGGTTGCACCACCGGTTTAAAGTTGTCCTCCATGGGTATACGATGTGTACAATAGCTTGGGCTAATCCCTTTTAAGTTGGATGTTGTCCAACCAATTGCTCCTTTATGCTTTTTGAGGACTCTAATGAGAATTTCTTCTTCCAAATCTGTCAACAAAGATGAAATAATTACTAGATTAACATATCACTTAAAAATACATATTTCAAATGAGATGGAAGTGTTTTAAGTTCAGAATCTCCCTTAGGAGGGGATGGTTCATCCTCCATTTCATTATCTTCACTATGCTCTTGTTTCAGAATTTGTATCAACTTTTCCCCTTTGTATTCAACTCTTCCATTTTCCTTAGATGCATCAAGCAACTTTGAAGCTCATATTTGAGAATGATTTCCTCTTGCTTTGTGTTGGCACATTCTTGAACCTCATCAACAAAGTAAATGGATTCTTCAAAATCATACGAGGGGTGTTTTAGAATTTTATTAACATTAAAAATCATTTCCTCCTCGTTAAATCTTAAAGTAACCGTTTATCCATGAACATCGATTAATGCTTTTGTTGTGTTCAAGAATGGCCTCCCCACAATTAATGGCACTCTTCTATCTTCTTCCATATCCATCACCACGAAAATCAACTGGAAATATGAAATTTCCTACTTTTACCAATAGGTCCTCGATGATTCCTTTTGGCTTCTCCACCGATCTATCCGCTAATTGAAGCATCATTCGGGTTTCCTTTAAATCACCTAGATTCAATTTCCTACGAATTGAATAAGGCATCAAATTAATACGAGCCTGTCACGCGGGTATGGTCATTTATATGATGTTTTTAGTATGTTTTTATATGTTGGATTAAGTTAATTTTATGTTAATTAGGTTTAATTTGAGTTTAATTTGTTAGTTTTATGTTTTTAAAGTTAATTATAAATTTTGATGTTTTTTAGGGTTATTTTGCAAGAAGAAGGACTTAATTGTAAAAAGGGCAAAGATTTGGGCCAAAACTGCAAATATGGAAAATTTATGCGAGAAAGTGATCGTGAGGTCCAGAAGATCGATGCATGGTCACGTGAAAATGAATGAAGAAGAAGACATGGCCACGTGAGAAGGAGAAAAAAAGAGAAACCATGTAACACATGACCACGTGTGAAACAAAGGAAGACCACACGTGACCACGTGTGAGGAAGAACAAAAACAACACATGGCCACGTGTGGAATTACACTAGAAATCACGTGGCCACGTGTTCAAACTCCCACTTCACGAAGGATTTTCTCGAACTTCCTGTTTTGGGCAGAGTTTGCTTCCTATTTGATTTTAAGAGTTTGAGAAGGAATCCACGACGTCTTTAGCCTATAAATAGACAACTCTAGCATCAAAGAAGGAATCAATTAGTAGAATCAATTAGAGAAATCTTAGAATTAGGCTTAGTTATTTTACGTTATTTTTATGTTTTCATTATTTTTCTTCAACTTTGTTTTAGTTTTTAATTATGTTTAGAAAGTAGTTTTTCTTCTTTTGCTAATGGATTCTTAAAATCTTAAATTTTCATTGTTATTACTTTATTTTGAGCTTAATTTCAATATCGGTTGATTATTTCTTGGTTTTAAGCATATTCTTATCTTTGATTGTGTTGAGATTGATTGTTGGTTTATTGAATAAATAACTAAAGATTGGTTTTGACATAGTTAATGATTTGCATGTTATTGGATTAACTTTTAAATATTTATGCATGATTATTATTCGAAATATGAGATAATTATGTGTGAATTTTATTGGTTAATACTAAGAGAGGAGGAACTAAGAATGAATTAGAGTTGAATCACTTCGGCTTCAATGAATATTTAGGAAGTTAAAACTAGATTTTCATGCTAAGTATTAGATTTGTCTATGAGTTTAATACTAAGAATGATATACTTGAATAAAGATATCTTCCTTTACTACTAGTTTTTTTATAATCACTGGTGTTTATATTGAATTTAAGTCATTACAATGAAAGTTAAGATGGATAATTTCTTTAGCAAGAGAATTTCAGTTATTGTTTTGTTTTTAATTCATGTTTTAGCTTTTGTTTTGTTTAATTGTTTATTTTGTTTAATTTTTGCTTTTAAATCAAAAACAATTGGAAAACAATCTCGGATTAATTTAATTCATACATAGATATTATCCTTAGCAACCCATGTTCCCTTGGGTACAATATTTTGGGGTCTTAATCTATATTTCCTATATTACTAGCCGATCTAGTACACTTGCTAGACACCGATCAGTATGCCAACTACTCAGGAAGTCTAGTACGTCCTAGAACTAGCCTTGTCATGGGAAATGAATCTTTGACCATTCTATATAACTGATAACAAATCCTATGACCTCAATCATAAATCCATGGACAATCACAATAAGAAAAATTACCTTTAACAAAGAAAAATTCGCTCGTTAAAGGTCAAAATCCGGTCATTAAAGACCTCTAATGACCGAAAAAATCGATCGTTAGAAGCTCCATGGGTAAAGGTATAGACAACCGGATTTTCAATCCGGTCGTTAATACTTTTAATGATCGAAAATATTATGGTCGTTAAAAATATTAACGACTGTTTTTCCAATCATTAAATACTGACTATTAGCGATCGGATTTTCCCCTCGCTGATTGTGTTCTCTTTCAACAAAGTGAATTTCGGTTGTTGAAGATTCATTTTAGCGACCGGATTCTTACTTTCATCAAGAAAAATTATGGTTGTTAATACTAAATTTTAGAAATAATTAAAATATTTTATTTAAATGCTGCTTGTACACATCATTCACACATATATATCCAAAATTATAATTAACAATCTTTTCATATATTGCAAAATACTAGTTACGAACATACTGGTATTTCAAAATTGTTCAACATTATATTTGTCTCATACAAGTTTGTTTACAAAAACAACCCCTATCAGATACTAATTTCTATTCACTTAGAATCTTCAGAAGAATACATAATGAACCTCATATCTTCATTATCTATCGTTTAGAAGACCTGTAGAATTTAAAGTATAAATTAAAGTTAGTAAATCAAATGGCAAAAAAAATTTAATTAATACTTTTAATTTGAAATATCTTTTATCTTAAATATCCAAAATCTCTAACAAGTGTAATTGTATATACACTTCAAAATATTCAAAAAATTAAAAGGGCTGCAACGAAAAAGTAAAAATAATAGTAAGTTTGGTAACATAAATAACAATGAAAAGAGGACCATATATGCTGCCATCTAGTACAAAATATATATATATATATATATATATATATATATATATATATATATATATATATATATATATATATATATATATATATATATATAATAGAATTTTTGTTTTGCTTTTTCTATACTATTGATTGCCTACTTACCTGTTAGATGTTTGATTCTATTTGGGATTCCCGATTCTCACATGCGTGAAGATTAACAAGCCAATATTTTCTTTTCTAATATCACATTCTTACTTTTCAAACCAATCATCCCAATTCCAAGCACTGCGAAAGTAAAATTCTATATTGTGATTTGCTCATTCAAATTACAATTACCATTCCATTACCAATTATCCCAATTACAAAAATGAACTTTATATTTCTAAACAATGTATTTAGTTATGTATAGCCCATGTTTATGTGCTTACCTTGTAAGAGTTTCTGCCATTCTGAGACCAAATTCCATCTCCCACATTAAACTCTAACAAAGTCCATTAATGTGACACTGAAACAATAGAATCACTTAAAAAAAATAAGTGCAGCATAAATGGAGTAATTAGCGCGTTAAAAATTAAAGTCATTCGAATACAACATAAAAGAAATACTACTAAATGTAACACCCTACTTTCTTCCATATATCCGTACATTATATTGAGATACTAGTAAGATATATGCATATAACTATTAATCCAAAATCATTTACTAAAACAATAATAGCTCTAATTATAAAATACCAGGCATTAAATATAAAATTGTGCTATCTCAGTTTATGCGATTCCATTATCTTTATGTACATGCCATTCGAAATTCCTTCTTCACATTCCGAAATCTTCTGTTCCTGCGCGCAGTCAACAACCGCATGCTAAACAACATTGTCGCTTAGTGGTGGATATAACTACTCAAAATTTCATTCGAATAAATTTTTATTATCTTTATTATATTAAGCAAGTCTATTCATTTGACTAGCTTTATTTCTGCAATTTTCATTATTATTTATTGGTCTTTGTCTGTCTTTTTCTTTAAATTGTCCTTCTTTTGTTACTTTATTTGAAATTCTATATTGATTCATTATAATTTATACAATAAGTTTTTACTAGTTAAAAATTTATTCGTTATAACGTTCTATTTTTATTCTGTTACTACTCTTCTTTTCTCAATCTCTATTTAGTATTTTATCGTATTATTTTCTCATTTTCTCTTATACTTTCGATTAGGTACTTATTTTTTTGTTCAATTACAATTTAAATTTTCTTGTCTAGCTAAATCAATAATTCGTTACTTATTTTTTCAAAATTGCTAATTTACCCTTCGTTTCTCTTTGAATATTTCTTGCCATGAACCTATTATTTTCTTTTAATTTGTTCCTTAATTTCATTCTTTGGTTCATTCCACAATTTCCTATTTTATTTATTTATTTTTGTTCTTCCTTTGACCATATTACGATTTTATTCATTATTTACAAAAATTCATTCAAATTCTCTCTTTAATTTTTCTTGTCTAAGCTTAATTCTCTCTTTTGATATTAGTTTACAGTTTAATAATTAGGTCCTCAATTCTATTTATTTCTGTTTTAAGTCATTTGAGCTTCTTTACTTTTCTTTATCTTTATTACATATTTTTTTGGTTTGATTACATTTCTTTCCTCATTAAATAGAAATCACAAATCAAATTCTTGTAATCTCCTTCTATTATATAAATCCATGATTTCTTCTTAATATATTCATAATTTACTTTAAATCTCCTTATCGTTTATTCTTTCTAATTAATTTTTCAATTTTTTCGAAATTGACCTTTCCTTAACTTGACCAATTTTGATCATAAAATTTCTCTCATGATGACGAATTACATTTTAATCCTTAAGATTTTTACTATTGACGATTTTATCCTTCTTAACTTGTCTATTCAATTTGATTTCTCTAATTGCTATATTAATATTCCAATTTACTATTTTCTCTAATTAACTTATATTTTAACTCATTTGGCTTTATTTGACCTTTAATTGAATTTCCAATGTACAAATTACATTTTGATTCTTTGAATTTCCCAAAGATGATAAATTTACAATTTAGTCCTTTAATTTTTGACTAATTACATTCTTGCCCATTTCGTCTTATTTAGCCAATTTAAGTTTCTTATTACTCTTTTTGGTCCAACTAGCCAATTTACCTTTATTTTATCACGTAATTACAGTTTTACTCTTACTCATTTCATTGATCTTATTTTCCACATTATTTACTATTTATTTACGTTTATGGCATCCAAATTATCATAATTATTCTTTTATCTCAGTTTCATACTAGATTACCATTTTGCCCCTAGTAAAATCCATTGAAATTGCAATGAGCTGGATAAACGGGATATAATCGGGGAATCGAGTTCTCGGAACCATCTAATCCCCATTTTACAATTTTCTTAATCAATACATGAAAATTTTCTATTAAACATATGCATTTCTATACACACACACACACACACATATATATATATATATACATATGCAATTATGAATTCAGCTTTTGGAGCCATCCAATCCACAATTCAATTTGATTACATACACCCACACACACACACACACACACACACACACACACACACACACACACACATATATATATATATATATATATATATATATATATATATATATATGCAGTTATGGATTCAGCTCTCGGAGCCATCCAATCCATAACTCAATTTAATTTCATATACCGAAAGAGCTCTCGGAGTCATCCAATCCGGCGTTACAAATCAAGGCGTCGTATTACAAATTTCTTAATTGGCATGCCAACCTTATCCGATTACCCCAATTCCTATCTAATTTTACTAAGGAAAAATATAATATTATCATTAAATAGTATCATTTACATGTATTAGCATTATATATATATACCCATGGTACCTGTCTTTTCTTTTATCTTTAATAACTTCATTTCATCATTATCTTTTCTTTGTTCCATCAACTACATCATTCACTATTGTAGGCACCGTAGTGCTCTACTTTACTACTTTTCAACTCGATTTATGAATTATTCATCTTACATTAATTCGCAACATTAATTTATATCAATTTATTTCACTCTTTTGTTTACTTATACATATATAGTCACACCATGTTACATTACTATATATATATATATACCTATAGTGCACTTTATGTTACTAAGTTTATATAACTCGAATTGTTCTAGTTATACTTCTTTAAATTAATATAACATATTTTATACGTAAAGTACTATTTAATATCAATTATTCACTTCATATATCATTATATACAATTCGGCTAACATATAATTTTTAACACTCACAAATCTCTTCATACTTTGTTTTATATTATTTATGTTTCTAATACCAATGTGTATTCGTACATATATCAATTAACACTTGATTTATTTAAATATCTTTTTGTTACTCTCATGAATTTTATTATGTTTTATATATATTTTTTCATACTCATATATTATCTTTAACTCAATTCCATCATAACACATGTATTTATAGTTAGAATGTTATATTTGCACTTAATTCTTAATAAATCACCATATTCTATTTAAGATTTTCATAGGTATCATTAGGAATCAATTAGCTTTTCAACTAATTACTTAATTTCTTCTTTTGTTCTCATTTATTTCATGTTATATCACTATTTTCTATTATTATCTCAAATTATTTCTCATTAATTCTTAAATTCATATACTTACCTAATATAAAATTCACCATAAAATTCAAAATTAAATGAAATTAAGAGTAGTTTGTATCCACATACCCGTTAGTATCGATCTCCTTATTTTTCTGCATTTTTTCATCCTTGGGCTCGCCGGACCGATCGCCGAAGCTTCATTGGAGACTCGCCGAAAAATACACCAAAGCTATCCACGTGAAGATCCAGGCCCGAGGATTCCATGGTGGGTGGTCACGCGCCCAACGGCCATCGGAGTTGGCCGGGATCTAGCAAAAACTGCCGGTCAATCCTTCTCTTCGATCTACTTACTACCGGTGAGAGAGGAGAAGCGACAGACATTGGAGGCATCATTTCTACCTCAGGATCCCATCAGTACCATCAGCCCTCTCAACCGCCATCAAGATCATCGAAAAATAAGGGAGAGAGGAGATCCACGGTGGTGGTGGGAAAACAGAAAGGAAACGGCGCCACCGGAAGAGGACGGCGCTTGCAGGGATGACCAGAGGTGGTAGCGACGCGACGGTCTGAGCCTCGCCAGTGTCGTGAGCAGCATCAGTGGCTGGACGGCATGCTCTTCCCTTCCTCGTTTCATGGTTTGCTTTCTCACCTGTTCACATCCTTTTATTTTCTTTTGTCTTTTTAACTTCTTTCTTTTCTTTTTATTTTAACCAGACACACACCACACCACCTTTTTAAATCCCGATTCTTCTTCTTTTTTTTATGTAATCTAAATTATTTCTTCTAGAAACTTAAGATATTTTATTTACTCATTATTATTATTATTATTATTATTATTATTATTATTATTATTATTATTATTATTATTATTATCTATTTATATTAATTTTCATAATATGTTTTGGGAAGTTACAGTTCTCCCCCACTAAATAAAATTTCGTCCTCGAAATTTATCTGAATAGTGAAACTGTAGTTACTGTTACTCGTATTTTCCCACGTCATGATATATTTAGAACACTATAATAGAGCATATGTTTGTTCTTTAATTGATTACTTCATCGATCCGAAATATGAGCAGTCTTTTATCAATTAATAGGTCTTCTATCTAATAATAACTGATTTTTTATTATTCCTTTTAACCCCTTAATCACTTAACCACATTGCTCCTCTAAACTCTTGATTATCCTGATCTCCGTTGTTCAACTCTGATGTTTGATTTCCGTACATAAACTCCTTATTAAGAAAAGATCCATGTTTACTGTCTATTCTTGAATGATTCAATAACTAATAGAAATCAAGCATCTCTTTTATCTCAATGAGGCCTTTATTCGATGTAACTGACGAAATCTATGCTGGGTTTCAGCTATACCACTATAATAATTTACTCTTTTAATACTTTTTATTGACTAATTTATTTTGATAAATTAGTCAAACATTTATTTTACAACTTTTTAAACAATTATGAATTATATTGATATAATTCACTATTTTATTTTTTGAAAATGCATAATTTGACTTTTTCATTTCTTTTTATACTGAAGTAACTTACTTCACGTTCGTTTATCATCACGTACTTATTTATTGAATTATTTCTTAATAATTCAATATTTTTAATTAAACATAATCAATATTTTATTTCAACCAGCAAAAGTCGAACAAATTTTCCCTTCTATATAGAGGATCTACTGAACATACAGAAGTAATCAAAGCAGTGTTTGAGATTATCAGGAAGACTAATATAGTTTGATTTGAGAGTTTCCTTAAAAGATGCATCTTCTTTGTCACTAGGAATGTTGGATTTGGAGAATCTGTTGCTTCCATCTTCAACTTCAGATGTCACTTTGAGCATATCTTCAACAAAGGAGTCTGAATTATCATTTTTCCAGGTGAACCTCAATCGAATCATACTTTTCAATCGAGAATTTTGATGTGATCAATGAGAGAAGTGTGTATCCATCATCTTTAATTTGTTGATAAATATAGTGGATTGAGCGGTGGGTGGGCGTTTTCCCACCTATTTTTGCAATTGTCCGAAGTAATGTATAAATAGCATAAAAGTAATGTATAAAAATTAGACAAACTAAAATAAATTTAGATATATATGTATAAGAAAATTTAATCCATTGAATATTACAACAAAACAGAATAAGTAACAACCATCTCCTATTATCTTCAATTTTCTTGTTAACGATAGCATAAGTTATTCTTTTTATATGATTTGAATTATTTAAGTGCAAAATTGACTCAATCGAAACATGAAGGAGCTTTCTCAATTATCAAAATAAATTTAAGTGCCCTATGTAAACTTTCCACCTATCGAAATTCTGTAGGAAAAATACAAGTAACTGTATCAAGAGATGTGCTCTTATATGGCTTCTACCGACTGATTTTGGATGCATAAATTGCTCATGACTCAAACTAATGACAAGCTGCTATGTAGAACAAAAGTAGTTAAAAGAAATTCTTTCATTGGCAATAAACTTTTTAATTAATGATAACCGAAGTTGTAAGCAGATAACTATTGATTTTTCCCAATCTATTTTATTTAATTTATCCATACAAAGAGTTAAAACAAAATACATCATCCAGCCAAAAAGTTAAAACAAAAACATCAGACCCTACACAAAGCTACAACCCAGCATCAATATATTTAATTTTTCAGTAAGTGCAAAAATTAACCATGTAGTATCAATCCCCAATAATGCTCTGATAAATGATAGTGCAAAAAAAAAAAAAGAAGACCTATGTGTAACAGTTCCACTAACACTGGGTAGAACAAAAGAAACCAGAATCAAAGAGAAAAGACAATTAAGATGATAACATAATTAACTTAAGCTGCAAAATAATGTCATAATACATCATAACTCAAGCTACAAAATAAGCCAACATATAGACAAATCAAAATCAAAGAGATATATGCACATGCACGCCGATGAAGATGCTGATCCAAGCAATGATGGGCAGTCCCCAAGGCCCAAGATATGGAGGATGTATACAAGAAGGAACAACAAGCCCACTAGGAAGGAAGAGTCTGCTGAGCTGGCAGGAAGTGGTTACGCATGAAGGGGAAAAAGAGAAGGAAGAGCGAATAATTATAAATGCCCTCTGGGTCGCAAGAAAGGGATGTTACGTTTTGAATTGTTATTTTGGAAAAGGGGAGCAGAGAAGGGAATTTGAACCTTGCTGCTTTAGGGGGGAAGGGCTTAGTGCCTTTACCATTTTGGTTTTCTTATTGTTCTTGTTTCTTTTATGTTTGTAAGAATCCTCAGTATTACTATAAGGAATTCCTCTTGTATGAGACAGTTATTTCTTCAATACAGATCATATTTCATTGATTTGGGTGATTGTTTGCTGTGATTGTTGCCTGAACATTTTGGTTAAATCTAAATCTGTATCATTGGTCCAACCTGCTGATTGTAATGGAGACCTGTCAACAATTTTTGCAAAACAAATTGGATGAACACGCTCAACAGATTGGAGAGATCAGGGGAAGCATAAACGAAATTAGCAAGTCCATTACTGAGCTCAAGTCCGATAGAGAAAAAGATGAAGAGTTCAAAGCATTTGTGACTAATTGGATTAAACGAATTGATAAACAACCCCAATCAGCAGCAGTTGTCCATTCACCTGGAGATATGCTAGAGGAAATTCAACAGGGACAGACTTCTTTCCCAGGAATGAATTACCAAGTCAATACAAACTACTTCGCTGAACCTCATCCATCGCTAAGGAAGATAAAACTTCCCATGTTCGGATTTGATCCCAGAGGCTGGATTATTAGAGCTGAGACATATTTTCAAATCAACCAGATTCCCCCAGAATTACAAGTCCGATTGGCTGAAATATCGATGGTTGAAATATCTAATGCTTCTAGATATTTACCCAAATTTGACTTGGGAACAACTCACGGAAGAAATGATTAGGAGATTTAGTAATACATATTCATCCAGTCCATTTGAGGACTTGGCAGATATGCAACAAACGAGTTC
This sequence comes from Excoecaria agallocha, assembly GCA_037975025.1. Lineage (NCBI taxonomy): Eukaryota > Viridiplantae > Streptophyta > Magnoliopsida > Malpighiales > Euphorbiaceae > Excoecaria > Excoecaria agallocha. The sequence continues at coordinate 9,488,253 of CM075816.1, forward strand.
AGTGGAAGAATATATTGAGCTATTTGAAAAGGTAACTGCTACAGCACCTGGGTTACCTGAGCAGCAGTATATTGGTTACTTTGTTAGTGGCTTGAAGGAGGAGATTAAAGGCTAGTTAAAGGTTCACTGACCCATGGCGCGAGTGGAGGCCATGCGACTGGCACACTCCATTGAGGCAACGCTACAGTGCGGCAAGGGAGGAGGGCATAGATCATGGCCGGTTTCAACCAAAGACAGAGACGGGGTTAGTAAAGCTCCATTAACGCTTTCTAGTTGGTCTGGGCCTGGTCGTTTTGGGCCAGTGAGTCCATTAACAACTGGTCTCCCAAGCCCAATGCAGCACAAACCTCCCCCAAATGCTTTCGTCTCACATCGATTCCTTCTTGCTCCTTCAACGAAATCACAGCGATGGGGACAACGGCGATCAAGGGTACGTCATATGTCCAAAACTGAATGGGAAGAATGACGGAGGAAAGGATTATGTTTCCAATGTGACCAGACATACTCTCCCCAACACAAATGTCCACAAGCACAACTAAAGGTCATGCTATTGGGCGAAGGAGAGGAGGTTGAAGACGAAGAGGAGTTCTATGAAGCAGAGGCAGAAATGAAGGAAGTCCAGACAGATGGTGAGTGCAAAGTGTTGGAGCTACAGAGTGATGGTGATCTAATGGGGGCAGACGTTTTAGAGAGCTCAGGATTAAACACACTCAAATTGTTAGGAACAGTTAATGGAGTTCCCACATTGATGTTGGTGGATAATGGCGCTACTCACAATTTTGTATCTAGTCGGTTGATTTCCATGTTGGGTATCCAGGTACACACCATTGAACCTTTGGGAATTAAATTGGGGGATGGGCATATGATTGGAATTGATAAACGGTGCTCAGGCTTAAAACTCGAAATGGATGACTATGAGAGCACGGTAGAAGCATTGGTAACTGATTTAGGAAGACTGGATGTTATTTTGGGTGTTGAGTGGCTCAAGACATTAGGAGACATAACAGCAAATTGGGCAGTGGGCAAATTAAAATTCATGAACCATGGTCAATGGGTAGAGCTAAGGGGCATCAACAAGGAATAGGGTGTCATTCATCCTCTTCAAGGGTGGGTCAAGGGCCATTTGGAACAATTAATAGGGGATGAGAATAGCAATGGAAGGGAGTTATTTTCGTGGGAGTCGTTGAAACAACTAGAAGCAAACCAATAAGACGGTTAGCTTCACTTATCGTCGGTTCCAGCCAATTTTCCAGGAATCCGATGGTCTACCCCCCAGGCGAATGGTGGAACATAGGATCCTCCTACAGCCAGGACAGGGCCCAGTTTGTGTCCGACCCTACCATTATCCACATCACCACAAAACAGAGATTCAACAGCAAGTGCAAGATATGTTGTCCAAGGGGATCATCAGGCCTAGCCAGAGTACCTTTTCCAGCCCAGTGATTCTAGTGAAGAAAAAAGGATAATTCGTGGCATATGTGCGTCGATTATAGAGCTCTTAATAGGGTAACCATACCAGATAAGTACCTTATACTAGTGATCGAAGAACTCTTTGACGAATTGAAGGGATCAAGATTTTTCACTAAGCTGGATCTCAAATCGAGGTACCACCAAATTAAGGTCTTTGCAAGGGACGTGGAGAAGACTGCTTTCCGAACTCATGACGGCCATTATGAGTTCTTGGTAATGCCGTTTGGATTGACAAACGCTCCAGCCACATTCCAATCCGCGATGAATGACATTTTTCGGCCCTTGCTCCGCCAATACATCTTAGTTTTTTTTATGACATACTAATTTACAGTAAATCATGGGAAGAACATGTGAAGCATGTGGAATCAGTCTTTAAGCTTCTAGCCAGCCACCAGTATGTGGTCAATCCAGGGAAGTGTTCTTTTAAGCAGACTTCAGTGGAGTATTTGGGGCATGTGATTGACGGCGTCGGAGTACGTGTGGATACTAAAAAAATTGAAAGTGTCAAAGCTTGGCCAACTCCCACTACAGTGAAAGGGGTGAGGGGATTCTTGGGGTGGACCGGTTACTACCGCAAATTTATCGAAGGTTATGGGAAGATAGCCAAGCCCCTCACAAAGCTAACCAAGAAGGGGACTTTCAAGTGGAATAATGCAGCACAGGGGGCTTTTGATCACCTAAAGCAGAAATTAACTTTAGCCCCCTTATTAGTTTTGCCCAATTTCTCAAAACCCTTCGAGATAGAGTGTGACGCTTCGGGGTGTGGAATAGGTGCAGTATTAATGCAAGACCGGCAGCCCATTGCATACTTCAGCAAAGCTCTCTCAACTCGAAATCTGCTTAAGTCTGCCTGTGAGAAAGAAGTGATGGCAATAGTGCTCGCCATTTTGCATTGGCGACCTTATCTTCTTGGGCAGCATTTCATTGTTTATACCGATCAACAGAGTATTCGGCAACTCTTCACCAAAGAATCACAACTCAAGAACAGCAAAACTGGTTAGCCAAGTTGATGGGGTACAAATTTGAAGTCCGCTATAAGCCCGATAGAGAGAATAGTGCAGCTGATGCCCTGTCACGTTTGACTAATCCTGCAGAGCTCCAACCAATGACCGTGAGTCCCTACTGGATAGGAGGGCAGGAGTTGTTACAAGGGGCAGACAAGAATCCTCAGATTCAAGGCATCCTACAAGATCTGTGCAGGGATCCAAATTCCCATCTGGCATTTGCTATGAATCATGGGAGGCTTTACTACAAGACCAGACTGGTGATCCCATCCACCTCTCCATGGATTCCTCAATTATTAGAAGAATTTCACACTAGCCCTTTAGGTGGTCACTTCGGTTACTACAAGACCTATAGAAGGCTGGCAGCTATGCTTTACTGGTTTGGTATGACAAAAACAGTCCAAAAGTTCGTCCAAAATTGTGATATTTGTCAACGTTACAAAGCTTCCACTTTAGTAACGGGAGGCTTATTGCAACCATTGCCAATACCGGAACATGTTTGGGAGGAAGTTTCCATGGACTTCATTACTGGTTTGCCACGATCAAAGGGATTTGATACAGTATGGGTGGTGGTGGACAAGCTATCAAAATACGGTCATTTCATCCCACTTAAACATCCTTACATAGCCCGGGTTTTGGCTGAGATTTTCCTTCGAGAAATCGTTCATCTTCATGGGCTACCTAAGTTGATATTGAGTAATAGGGACCCTCTGTTCATCAGCCGTTTTTAGCAGGAAATTTTTAAGTTACAAGTGACCAAACTCCATTTCAGTTCGGCATACCATCCGCAAACCGATGGCCAGACGAAAGTTGTCAATCGTTGCTTAGAAACTTATATGCATTGCTTCGCCACGGACCAACCAAAAACCTGGTCCTATTGGCTTCCTTGGGCAGAATTTTGGTACAACTCCACCTATCATCACTCTATGGGTACTACACCCTTTGAGACTGTGTATGGAAGAAAAGCTCTAATAGTTTTCCAATATGTGACAGGAGAGATACAAGTAGCTGCTGTTGGTAGAGAGCTATCGGATAGAGATGAAGCTTTGCACCAACTCAAGGTCCATCTAGCTCGGGCCCAGGCTAAAATGAAGACCCATGTGGACCAGCATCGTCGCCATGTTGAGTTTAATATGGGTGATTCTGTATTTGTCAAGCTGCGTCCACATAGGCAACTGTCAGTAACTTCCAAGATCACACCCAAGTTGGCTCCTCGATTTTATGGGCCTTTTTCCAGTGTTACAACGAATTGGCACCGTGGCTTACAAGCTCGACTTAAGAAAGCACACGAAATTGCATCAGAGTCAGCTGCCCTTCCTGCTGGGTTGGAGCCGGATGAGGTAAGTAGTCCCTTCCCTTCCTGCATTCTTGCTCATCGTACAATCACCAAATATGGTGAAACTACTCCCCAATGGCTGATCCAATGGCAAGATAATGGGCCCGATCATGCTACTTGGGAAGATGTTTTCACCATCCGCAACCGATTTCCCAATTTAAGTCTTGAGGACAAGACTCTTTCCCCACCCCCCAGCAATGATGAAGATGCTAATCCAAACAATGATGGGTAGTCCCCAAGGCCCAAGATATGGAGGATGTATACAAGAAGGAACAACAAGCACACTAGGAAGGAAGAGTCTGCTGAGCTGGCAGGAAGTGGTTACGCATGAAGGGGAAAAAGAGAAGGAAGAGCGAATAATTATAAATGCCCTCTAGGTCACAAGAAAGGGATGTTACGTTTTGAATTGTTATTTTGGAAAAGGGGAGCAAAGAAGGGAATTTGAACCTTGCTGCTTTAGGGAGGAAGGGCTTAGTGCCTTTACCATTTTGGTTTTCTTATTGTTCTTGTTTCGTTTATATTCGTAAGAATCCTCAGTATTACTGTGAGGAATTCCTCTTGTATGAGACAGTTATTTCTTCAATACAGATCATATTTCATTGATTTGGGTGATTATTTGTTGTGATTGTTGCCTGAACTTTTTGGTTGAATCTAAATCTGTATCACACGCACACAGACAGTCCATCAACATGCTGTCAAAAAAAAGCACAGGTTGTTTGGCTACAGACACCAGCATTTTGAGCATTTGAAATTTAGACTGCTACAATTACAATTCAAACATCTATCATAATTTTATTTATGTCAACTTTTCCATCAGCATGATAAGATCTAATGATATCTACAATTATTCATTCATATTAGTTTCCTTCTCAAATTTAGCTCCAAATTTTTAACTCTCAAACGATGAATTTACACAATGCACAAGTGCATCCATTGCAATCCACAGAGAAGTGCAATTTAGGGACAGAATTCTGCGTATTTATATTAAAAACAACAAATTTAAAGCAGAAATATGCACATGTACATCAAATTTGTATCTTTACAATTCAGAACCAACAGTCAATTTCCAACTTAATTGGCTCGTTCAAGTTCATAAAAAAAGAAAGTTCAGCAAGAAGCATAAAGTAATAACCAATGTTAAATTAACTTGCACTCCTCCATGACCTAACTTAAATCAAAGTGAGAATATACAAGAGAAGCTGCAAAATGCTATTCAAACATTGACAAATATGCACTTAACATCCTGACCAACTTGCATGTTCTGAAACCTGCATGTATAAGCATATTTTTAGTTTTTTTTCCTAGCTCGCCAGAAAAATTGGAGAGAGAGAAAGAGAGAACGAGAAAGAGAGAAGCTCTCAATAGCAATGGGTAATATGGCTAAAAAATGTCATCATTCACCTCGTAGATACTGAAACACAACAAGTGACATAGTAATAGATGCAGCTTTATTTATTTGCACCAGAAATACAAGGTATCAAAGCAAACAATTGAAATGGACGCAAAAGTGGGGGAGCAAGTACCTTAATCACAATGCTATTGCCTGAAAAGATTGTTGCAAGCACTGGATTAAAAAATATTGTGAAAAGGATAGCTCCACAACACAATATTCTATAATAACATAAGACATTATAAAAGCATAACTATCCAAAACTCAAAATGTCCTGGACAAAAGCTATAACAAGTCCATGTCAGCAACCCGCATAATCCAGCAAAAAATAAAACAAAGTGTTTGATTAATGAGCTATATTTACCCGCCAAGTGCTAACCCAATAAATCTATCACCAAATATATAAAATAAGCCAACAGTAATAACAACTGAAAGAAATAAGGCAAGAAAGTATAAATTAGACAATAAAATTTAAATCAAAGTAATTCATGAAAATGTAAACTAAATAATTAATAAAAAGCTATTTTATTACAAGATGTAATTTGCTATTAATTATATATGTTGAAATGTTTCAAATCAAATCAAAATTCAAAAGAAAACAAAAAGGTTGAGAAAGGGAAACAAAGGAACTCTTGAGTACCAATTGAGTGTATAAAGCCAAAGCCTACAATTTGATCAGCTAGCATCAACACTGTCTTAAGCGAGAACTTCCTCCCACAATACACAAACAAGTGCTCAAGACTCGGCCCTAGCAAATTGAGGACCAGTACATTGTCCTTTCGTCAACACCAGACCATTTTATACCAGGAATCCCACCTGCAAAATTAGATGCAGAACTCGCAAACTCAATTCTACATGCTAGAAACGAGAAACAAATTTTAGTATAAAAGGAATGCTACGTAGTGCCTCCTTGAAGAATACCCAAAGTATTTGGGAACATATTTACAAGACATTATCAAACTTTCATTTCTCTTATGTCTCATACCGTAGTTTTTCAAACTTTTGATTCATCACTGCAGTCTTAAACTAGTGAAAACCAATTTCAGTAACAACAGCTTCATATCTGACCAGAGTTATGGACTTAATTAAACTTAAGTTGTTATCTCACCATGATCCAATGTTTCTGTTACAGGAGAACTTGCAACAAACTACAAACCTCATTGAATCAGAATAATGTCTCATTAACTTCATTTCTTCTCAATGATTAAAGCATTGAGTCTATTAGCAACACTGACATTGGGATAACATACATGCACAATTTTAATGAAGGTTACTTTTCAAGTCACTTCAGAGATAAGAAGCATTCATAATGATAAATCTCATCTAATTGATAATCTAGATCATAAATCATGTGTAGTTACTTCTTATACAGCAACTGCACAAACAAAAGATAAAAAGGAAAAGAGAAAGAAAATCATGAACTGAATGATATTTACTAATTCAAGTACCATTTATTTGCCTGTAAGTATCTTGACCGTTATTTTTACATACCTGAGACTGGTAGTTCCAGATACAAACAGTCCCTGAATACAAACTCACTAGAATTCTGCAGTAGTCATTGCAAATAACATGTCAATACTTAGTATCTTCACCATTCTTCCAAATGTCCCACATCTAGTCAATTGATCCCATAGTTATCTTCACCATTCTTCCAAATGTCCCACCATCTAGTGAATTGATCCCATAGACAATTAAACCAAACGTGCACAAAAGATGAGTACAGTTTACCATGGTTCAGTTGGATGTAGGTCCATAGATTTCACCCTCTCCGATCTTTGAGCAAGTTTCCTCTTATTCACTTAATTTTATGAAACATACTTCTCCTGGAATATTAAGGGCTCTATCAATTTCAGCTCTATCACTGGAATATTAAAGCAAAGATCAAACATGAAAAATTCTCATGCCAATATCTTAGAATGCCAAGCAAGCAAATGCCTTATTCTAATGAATTTATTAAAAACTATATACTTGTGGAAAGCAAATAATTATCAAGACCATAGTAAAACTTTAAATTATTAATTAAAAACAAAAATAGAAAAATCTAAAATCTCTTAAAAAGGATTAATGTTTTGATTTAATCTTCCAAATAGCAAATCTTACTCATTTTCAGAGGTACCATTGCCTTGAGTTATTCTTGATAAACCCCCTCAGTAGCCATCAGAATATATCTCCAATACGGATTCCCCCTTGCAGACACTATTACACAGCAAAACCTCAGTAGCCATCTAGCATCTTGGTGGAACACAAGACATTACAAATTTTACATGTAGACCTTTATAACAGTCTAATCGTTTAAGCACATGATTTTCTAAAACTAAATTTGCAGAGCAAGCTGCAGTGCCACATATCATAACAAAATGAAAGGCCCAAAAATCTTGTACATATTTGAAGAAAATCACCTTCCAAAAGGAATAATTGGGCAAAGGATGTAAATGAAGCCATCACTGAATAATATAAAAACCTGCAGAACGTAAAAAGCCATCACTGAATTAGTCATTATGGCTCAAATTTCTTTTGAAAACATGCATCTATCCTAAAGAGCAACTAACTTCTTCCCCAATTTTAATCCATCACAGAGAATCTGTTCACTTAAATGGTAGAGCTAGTTGTGTACTTAATTTAAGAGAAATATCAGCATCATAGCTATGTTTTCCAAATGTACTTCCAATTACTGTTTTCAAATGGAATGGCAGCATAGCAACTGTCCTCTGCATACAAATCTTTTCCTCAACCTAACAATCACAATACCCTTCCACTTACTTACCTCCAAACAAAATCCAACCAAAACAATGTTGTTTTAATATATTAACAAGCATTTGTTGATCATTTAATATATTAACAAGCATGAAACATACACCTAATAGAAAAATAACACTACAAAAAAAAAATGTAAATCTATAAGAGATCAGGGAGGTGATTGATGGTGGCTATTCTTTTGTTATGCAGTTGCTTTCCCCGGCTGTTGGTTTTTTTTCTTTTGGCCTGCTGTTTTGTTGGCTGGTGGTGAAAGAGCAACTGCTTTTGACAGTGGTTGTTTGTCTTAGAGGTCTTGTTTTATTTCTCTTGTATTTTTGCGGTTGTTGTTTTCTAGGTCTTTTTTGCTGTAATTTGGGTAGATGGCAGGCCTTTTGCTCTGCGATTTTGGGCGTGTTTCCCTTTTGCTCTGTTGCTAGGACTGCTTGTCCTTACCTCCCAGTTAACTTATATTAATAAATTATACAGCATATCAAAAAAAAAAAAAAAAGAGAGAAATTGGAGAAAAACGGGCATTCACAGTACACAGAGATTATCAACAAAGGGAAATTGCAATCCAATTACAGTAAATAATCGATCTAATCAAGCAAATTAACAAATTTCACAGAGATTATCCAGAAATTATAGCCCATTAACAACAATGGAAAATTTGAACTAATTGTTGAGAAATTAAACTTAAAGACTTAAAACCTGGAATTGCTGATGGAAAGAATGATTTCTTTATTTCTGTGATCTATGAGCACCGATTAAAGTGAATGGCGACTGACCTGTTAAACAATGGTTGCTTGCTTCGACTGATATCTACAATATATTATTCCAAATTACACAATTTTAAATCAGTGGAGTATTATTGAATGGACATAAACATTTATGCAGACGCATTCAAATCTAGATAAAAAAATCAGAATATCAAAAACACCCAAAAAAAATTGGCAGGATTAGGTTACGAAGGATGTCAACCAAATAAAATAATATTGCTTACCTATTTTACGTGATCGATTAAAATCAAGAAACTGGAAGTAGCTATGAGATCAACTCGAGAGAAAAGGGTTTTGCGTTTTTTTGCAGAAAGAAAAAGGTTTGCTGCTTTTTTTTTTTTTTTTTGCTGTATTTTCACCTTCTGATTTGCGTTTATCTGCCATTTTTTGACCTTTTAGTTTTAGTTTTATGTGGGTTGTGTTTTATTTTTATAAAATCCCGCCAACTTTTTTTTTAAGGCATTAACCACGGAATTTACAGCACTTTATGTTAAATTATAATAAAATTTACCAACTAATGATCGGATTAATTTTCCTTTGATAATTGTATATTTTTATGATCGAATTTTTATCCCTTCGCTAAATTTTGATCGTTAAAAATCGATTTTCTTATAGTGAATACACAATATGTCCACTCCTAAACACTATCTCAAATTAAGTGTTACTCCTCAATACTTATTTTTTGGTTATCTTAAACAAAAAAAAAAATGTATAATAGACTCTATAATTTTCATTTTTTATAGTCTAGGCATTAATCATCAAGTTCCTCATATTTGGATGGTGAACCAAAGAGTTCATCATCACCTTAATCAAGGTTCTATTATTAATGCCTTAATCTAGGCCACCAACCCAAATGCACTCTTTCATTTTTTTTATGTATACACACCAGAGATGCACTACTGCATCAATGTCATTAGCTTGAGCCTTCTTATCTATCCTTATTTTGCATATTTTTCGTACTTTTGCATTAATTTCTCCGATGCCTTGAGGAGTTCATGGACATATATGAGTCCTTCTCATTACCATTTCTGTTACACATAATATAAAATAAATAGTTAGGACACTCATGTACAAACATATATGATTGAAACTCATTTATATAAAAAAAATAATGATATATTCACAGAATATAATTTTCAAACAAATTTAAAAATTTAAAAAGGCAGAAAAAATATATTTTCTACAATTTTATAAAATAATGTTAATTGGGAAAATCAAAAAATATATTTTTGGTCCTCAAAATCAGATTAAAAAAATTTTGAGTTAATTTTGTGGCTGGATAAAGGCTCACTTGCCTTCATTCGCTGGCGAGGGTAGGCCTCACATGCCCCACACATGACAAGCACACCATATGCCAGCTGAGGCATATTACCACGCGATGCGACCCTACTGGGCTAAGTGTCACCACATCAGACCCTATTGACATGTGGTAGCCACTCATTGGTCTACGTGCATCCAAGTAGACTAACATATGCCATGTGGCATGACCATAGTCTTCCACGTGGTAGACAATCATTAGTCTACATGGCATCTAGGTGGACCCACGTGTGATAAGTCGTATGACCACAACCAACTACATGCAGATGTTGACTTGACCACATGTCAACAGTGACACATAAGTATGACATATGGCAACACCACAACATGCCATGTGTGAGCCTTTCGGTGGTCTACATATCAGAGTGACACATTAACCTGACACATTGCACCACCACAGTGGTCTACCTGTCTTTACCCTATTGGTCTACATGTCAGAGTGACACATCACCCTGACACGTGGTGACATATGGTGCCATTGCAGTGGTCCACGTGTCGTGCCTCCATTGGGCCATATGTTAGAGTGAAGTTTTCACTCTGATAGTTGGCTCGCGAATGAGGACATATGCCCTTTAGTATGCCCTGTGTAGGTGATGCGTGCACTCCATGCACCGCCTTTGGCTTTTTTTGGCTATTGAACTTCGGCCGATAGGGGGCTTTTAAGGTCCAAAAACTCAATGGTGAGGTCAAAAATAAAAAAATATCGACTTTTACTTTATGGTTATGGACTTTTTACCCAATTTTTGGTGTACATCGAAAATAGCATCAAAAACACACAAAAAATAATCAACTAAGTGTTCATACTACCTATTTAAATCTACTAGTTTCATATAAATTATAGATTTAAAATAAAAACATACCAGAATGCAAAAATACAAGCTCTGATACTAATGATAACATTGATGCACTAAAAATAGCATAAATACAACAACTGAGAGTAAATATCGTAGCGTAGATATTGTTGAAGAAAGCGAAAGCACGGGATCTGTTGCTTTTATGTTACTAGCAAAGGCCTTTAACCAAGAGCACACATGCCAAAAAAAAGACGAGTATTCTAAAGTCTAAAAGCCCTTTGGAGAGAAACGAGGAAGACAAATCAGAGAGGGAATTTTTATGATAGATTTCATAACCTCACTTAGGTTTTCTAGAAACCCTTTTATAGAGGTTATTAGAGTCACAACTCTAGTTTAACTCTATTAATTATCCTAAACAAATTAAAATAATTATTGATAGAGTCATGGGCGTATCTAAACTCTATCAGCAAGTATAATTTTAGATGGTAAATATAGTTAAAAGTTAAATATAAATTTTAATTTTTTTTGTGAGTTTAAAGAGAATTTTATATGTTAAACCTAAAAATTAAATAATTGAAAAGCTGAATTAGGTTATAATTTTGTGAAAACATCAAATAGGAATTTTTGGTTTGAAACAACTGACTTTTGGTAGCTAAAAGCTCAACCAAGCATGCAAATATTGTAGCTAAAAAATGCTTATTTGTATAACTTCCATGAAAATTGCAAGGTCAAACCATTATGAAACATCTCATAATTTTGTACAAAAACTTAAATAAAGCATCATATTTGCTTTTCTTCCTAAAGAAAATAACATTCATTCTTATTTTTAGACAATTTTGTATATAATGTTTTTAAAAATAATTTGAAAAATGGTGTGTTTCAAAAAATATTTGCAAATGTAGGGTTTTTTTATGATTCTACAATAGGTTGCTGCGGATTCACACATATGAATCCCACCTAAGTCTGAAAAATTTTGTATCAATTTTGCAGGAAGCTATTGTAGAATCAGACTAGATGGTCCCACTAAATTATAAAAAAAATTCTCTCTCCTCTTTTTCTGGCATTGTTTAGATAGTGGAACCTAATTAAAAGGCCTTTTAATGATAAGCAATATGTATATCATGCATAAATGTATGTGGATCGTTTTTTCTTTCATAATTATCATTATTAATTATTTTATGTAATGACACAAACCATTGCCATAAAAATTAGTACAATATCAATCAGTTAAATTTAAAATCCCATACTCAATCAAAAACTATAAGAAACATACCAATCAAAATATCTATATCATCCTTTTCTTCTCTTTCATTCGTGACATACACTTAAGCTGAAGCAATATGGATTGTAGGCTTTTCTACTATCTTAGAAACTATGCTAGGATGTTACCTAAATTGACCGGCCATGTCTCTATTCTTTCTACTTTTACCTGCTCTGGAAGCACTAACAATGTCTCTATATGGTTGAGAAGTCATGTTTTCTCGATTTTGGAGGCAATTAGGCACCATTAATTATATGTTTAGTACTATCATACTTAAAGCAAGCCCCAATGAGCTTCCTACATACTCTGTAATGCATTTTTTGGCAATGCTCATACAGAGGCGGGGCACTACCTTTGTTATAGGTGGTGCTGAAACACCAGCTACTAAGACTAGTATTGCATTATGTGGCTTTCATAAGTCATTGATTCTATGCTAAACTCTGTGTAACTTGCTTACCTTGAGTATCATGAGCTTTCTTACTACTAATGACTCCATTATCCTCCAATTTTCTCTTTTGTTCTTTCTTTTCCTTATCTTGCTCAAATTTCTCTACTTTTAAGGCAACCAATACCAACTGAGAGTAATTTATTTCATATATGGATGTTATTGCTACTTGATATCCCTTAATTGCCTCATTCAAACTGTCTTCAAATTACCAATACCAAAATTCTTCAGTCAATAGTGTATCTGGTGTATACTTATTAAGTCGGCTAAACTTTTTCCCATAGTCATCCACATTTAAATTCATCTATTTGAGATTCTTCCACTAGCTTCCTTATAGGGTTTAGTAATGTAACACTTTCCAAATTCCTGGACAAAGAAGGCCTAAGTTAGTTTAATAGGTCATTGAGGGTTTCGAAGTACTAGTTTCCACCAGTCATAAGTTGGGACTTGCAATAAAGACACTACACAAGGCACCTATTGATGTTAAAGATAATTGATCTCTTATAATATTCTTTCCACTTTTTATAACCAAAACTCTACTACATTAGACTTATCAATAGTAGTACCCCTAAATTCCTCTACTCCTTGCATTCTAATTACATCTGAAGGAGACTTTGGTGTTGTTAACCTATTTATTAATTAAGTCAATGTGTTTGCTAACACTTGATTATTTTGAGCAAGGTCCAGTCCCCCTACTAGTGGTGGTTGCTCAGGTATAGGAGGGTTAGCATATGTTTGGATTTATAACTCCAGCCATCTTGTCTTCATCTCACTAGGATCTAATTCCATATTTTCACTCTACATAAAATAAAAGAACAACATCTGCATTAAGGCCATAAATTAAATGGACACATATCAAATATATTCTTTAAATTAAATTTTATGGTCACTAAGACCGCCTAAGCCAATGTTTTGATACCACTAAATGTCACAACCTAAGAACAAAACTATTATATAATATACCATGTCTTAATCAAGTTAGATACAATTATACTATATTCATACTTTTTTATATTATTAAAGATTATTACTTCTAACTATAAATATAATTTTTTAAAAAAAAGAATAGTCTTATATATATACATACATACACGCATACACACACACACACACACCAAAATGCTTTAAAAATACTTATATTGGCTTTACATTACAAAAATTACACCAAAACTAAACTTGAATTCTTCTCCTAGTGGCCTATAGATGCTGTCTTCTGAAACCTTACACAAGTATACCTGTATATCAAAGACTGAATACTAACTAGGTAGTATCAAACACTGAAGACATGATAGTCTAAAAAACATTGGATATGGGACAGGTATCAAAACACTAGACATTAATACGGTGTCAATACTAGTAACTGCAATTACTATTTCTAATATGCATGCCTATCTATCCACTACTATTTACAATTTAGGTATAAAGTGAAGGCTCTATTCACTAATTCACTTTACATATTAAATACTCATATACTTTATCATACATTTCACAATAATTTTCATATTCCATGTAAACCATTCACTAAAATTAGCTTTATAATTTAAGCTAACACTTTTAATTACTAAAACATAAAATTCAAAGATCAAGGAATTCTAAAAATTTAATTAATAATTTTAAAAGATTTCATCTTTAATCTAATTCACTAACCTTAAAGTTTAAATTAATTTTAGGTAATTTCTAATCTTAACTTGGAACCTTATTTTGACCTTCCACAGATAAAATTAGCCTAAGGTGTCTTTTTATGTCCTAACTTTCCAAAAGATCAAGAATCAAGTAATTTTGACTTGTAAAATATGATTTATGGCTAAAATAATATAGATTATTTCTAGGTACCTTTAGAGACAAAATTAATGCTCTATCTTAAGAAAAATTCTGGGAACATTTGGAATAGAGTTAGGTCATAAATTTTCATTGACGTTACTTCATTATGAGTCTAGTTTCTATAAAAATTAGATTCAACTCAAAAGGAGTTCTAGAAAAATAGTTACACTCAAATCAATACAAATTGCTCCAAACAAGGGGTAGATTTAGGTTATTGACTTCAACCCCCAATTCAAACACTTTAAAGAAAGAATTGTGTAATGCCCTCTATACTCAATTTGCCTTATTATCTTTACATCATATCATCACAATCATTCATGCATAATTGTTAGTGTTCCATTCATTAATTTGTAACATTCACAGCATAATTTCATGCATATCATTTAGGTATTTGTATTTACTGATATTATATTACAAATTGCTATATTAAAGCATTATTTTTACATTACAATGTCCAATACAAAATTACACACTTATACAAGACACTAACAAAATGTTCATTTACAATGAGAAAATTCTATGCCTTGTCTTCGTGTTAGCCCTTTTCAAGCAAGCTTTGTCCTCGAGCAATCTTACCTGAGATACCAACATGGAAAAAACACCCACGCTAAGCTAAATAGGTTAGTAATTAAAATAAGAGTTTCAAATGACCAGTCACAGTGGTCTTTACCCAACATGCAAGCATGATAAGTGTGCAAAAAGAATAGTTTCTATTAACAAAAGAGAAATGATAATTAGTAACAAAATGAATAGTAAAATCATATATTTACAATGAGAAATGATACTTTCATTGGTTAACAATGTAAAG
Source organism: Excoecaria agallocha (assembly GCA_037975025.1). Taxonomy (NCBI): domain Eukaryota; kingdom Viridiplantae; phylum Streptophyta; class Magnoliopsida; order Malpighiales; family Euphorbiaceae; genus Excoecaria; species Excoecaria agallocha. Next base: position 9,503,411 of record CM075816.1, read on the forward strand.
TCATATATTTTTGCATATGCACTTATACAAATAACTGTCATATTTAATTATCACTATCATAAAATTAGTTATACAATAGTTCACTTTTATTTTTAATTACTCATCTTTATAAATGTCTGCCTAAGCTTTATGAGCATTGATAACAAATTCTATAAATACTCAAAAGTATCAATCACGTGGATACCCGTAGGTATCAGTCCAGTGGATACCCAAAGCTATCAATTTTGTAAACCCAAATGGGGTCGAGACTATGGTCCTAAATGGGGATGGATAATAGACCTAAACAGGGCCAAGACACTAGCAACTACGATTACCCTTAATAGGCATGCCTATCTATCCACTATTAAGTTCTATATGTAGGCATTATTTCACTTTTCATATCACTCAAATCTTTAATCATGTAAAATGGAAATTGATAAATATGTACAAATGTACTTGTTTCTTAATAAAATATATATATTTACATTTTTGTATTCTTCATAATATACTTGAAATAACTTTAATACCGTACATGCACAACATTAATATATATAGGTTCAATCAAAGTGTTAATCACTTTTTAATCATGCATTCACTTAGGTTTGTTTACATTGTTAGAGTTCCAAAATAGCATAGTGTGTTTATAGGTTTCTTTTTATAATAATTCATGTTTAGAATGTATTTAGACACTTTGGATTAAAAGACTAGTGTTTAAAAGGTAAAGGAGGAAGGATTGGATCAGCACAAATGGTGCCGACTCAGCATAAGTGGTGCCGACTTGTCACAAGTGGTTTCGACTTGTCACAAGTGGTGCCAACTTGTCACAAGTGATAGGATAGAGTTCCCTAGTTCACTTTATTTTGCAATTTTGACATAGTTACAACCAAATTAAAATAAAATTGTCTTATATACTTTTGTTCCCCTATGTCTCTAGTTTTGCATAAAATAAAAAATCTAGCTATTTAAACTTATATATCAAAAGATATTGCCAAAATACCTGAGGCTGCTCCAAAAGACAGCACAGCAGACTTAGTCTCACTTTAAGCTAAAATTTGAGGTACTTTAAGCAAGAATCAGAATGTTATATTAGTTTACTCTCCATGTAAATCATCCCATTTAGAACTCTAGGGACCAAGAAATGGTCAAATTACTAAACCTAATTCATATGAATCCTATGACAGAAATCTTTATAAACATGATTTTAGGTACAATTCAACTCATACATAACACCATGAATATATCATATCAACACACCAAATATCCCTAAAATCATTTGAGTGAGTTCCCATACCTTAAAAGCTCAAAAGGGTCCTCTCTTCAATCCTTGATAGCCTTTTTTCCCTTCTTCTTGCTAGATTCTTCTTTGACAACCATAGCTTATACTTTTTAACCTCTATTTGGTACCCTTGAATCAATTTATATAAATTGATGACAAGAAGGAGGAGAAGAACATGAAAGGAGCTTACCTTGAACTTTTCTAACCATTAAATTCTCTCTCTTGTTATCTAGAATCACTAAGCTTGAAAGATGTGTGAAATGGAGTAAATTGCAGAAATAAAAGAAGAAAATTGTTGAAATGGCCCTAAGTGGCCGCCTACCCCTTTCCCCCTCTAAAAATCTCACTTTTCTTTATGTGTCTCTCTCCTATTGGTCAACTTGTGGCCATTAGCAGAAATTCCATATTACTCATTTAACTTTATTTTTTTAACTCTTCCCTATACATTTAATAATTGATTCAATTAAGTCCTCATTTAATTCCTCTTAAACATGCATGTGCATACTAAAGTGTCAAATTATCAAATTACCCCTGCTTTTCGCATGAATACCCTTTATGTCCTATTTCTTATTTCACTACTACACTAATCATGTTACTCCTTCATATACTTCTAGGATAAATATTAGGGCCTTACAAATTGAGTTCTAGTTTCTTCATAAAAATTATAGGACTATGTCTTAAGTTTCACATGCAACTAGAATTCCTCAATTCCAAGACTTATAAGCTGAGATATGGCCAAAATAATCAAAACTGTTTAGGAAATTCCAAGTCTGTCACCAAGATAAAAGTTCTCCCAACAACTTTTTATGGCATTTTCAAGATATAACAAGCAATTTAACTTTAAAAAACCCATAAACATCAATTTCACCTCTTTCACTATTTACACTAGTTTAATTCATGCTAATACTACAAAAAAAGGTTTTAGCAACTAAATTTAGCAACAAACAAAAAACCATCGCTATTTTGCTATGAAATAGGGACCAAATTATTAATTAGTCATCAAAATAAGTTTTTCACCAAAGTAATGTGTTTTGCGACGGAATAGCAACAGAAAGAAGGAAACAATTGCTAAATTATAGCGGCAAAAATTAGTGCCTTTTTTTGGGACTAAATTTGCGACGGACATTTTGTTGCTAAATTTTTTCACTTTAGTTTATTTTGGAATTTGATATATTGTAATTTAGCGATGGAATTGTAGTCACTAATTGCATGGTTATGTTTGCGATGGATTAGCGATGGCATAAGCAGTCGTAATTTTTGGCGGGATTCTTTGGTGCCTTTTTAAGCTAAAATTTTAGCAACTATTTATTCCGTCGCTAATTCAGTCGCTATTTAAAAAAACAAAATTTTAACATTTAACTTTTATTTGGGGAAACCCATTTCGTGACTTTATTTTATTTCTTTAGAAATTGTAAACCTAAACCTAATCCCCAAAATCTCTTAAACCCCCTCATCTGGTGTCGCCATCGATTGTTGTCAGCAACAGTGTTGGAGATAGAAAGTGGATTTCCATCGTCGTTTGTGACAGGTGAGGTACTCAATTTCCTTCAAGGTTTCCTTCTTGTGTGTGTATGGGTCTACAGGCTGTGTGGGTTAGATTTTTTTCAATAGATATGATTAGATGAGACTTCAATCACGAAAAATTTTGTCTTTGTTAGGTTTCCGGTGACATTTAAAAGGTGAAAAGAGGAAGAAGGAGCAAGATCTAAATATCAAAATTTATAGTAAAAAAAGGTATGTTCTTCTTGTTTAATTCATTTTCTACACTTTTCATCTTCATAGCATAACATTTGAGATTACAACACCTACTTCATTACTTATTCCTCCACCATTTCTCATCCCCACTAGCAGTTGATTTAGCAACTTCCTCAGTCACGTTTTTTTTAGCAGTATCCTTTGTTTTGATGAGATTGTGTGTGTGTGTCTCTATTTGCTTTTGTTGTTCTTTCTGGTCTTGATGTTATTTTGGGCCTAAGGTTAGAGCTCTGTGTTCTGTCTATGTCTTTTGGGATATGTTCTGACCTTTGGTTCTATTGTTTTTTATAGAGGTTTTATTGCACCTTGTTTTGGGTCTGGTAGTTCTTGTTGACCCCCTATTTATTGCTACTTTTATAATGTTAATAACATCAGTAGCTTATAAAAAAAAACATAGGTTTTCTTTCACTACAAGAAAAATTCTTATTCCCGATGAAAAAATACCGACGGAACATTTTTCGTCGCTAATTACAGATGGAAAAAATTGTTCCGTAGGGAAAATTGTAGACAAAATGCGTATTGCGACGGAATAAATAATCCATTGTAAATAAAGGAGGGAAATTATCCCGCCAAAATTTACCGACGAAAAAAAAAAATTCTGTCATTAAATTGGCGCCAATTTTCGCGCCTGAATTAGGCCACGAAATTTACCTACGAAATTTTTTTTCGTCGGCAAATTACCGACGAAATCATATTTTCGTAGGTAAATACAGTAAAAAATATTTTGTAGGTAAATACCGACGGAATATTATTTCCGTCGGTATTTACCTACGGAAATATTATTCCATCGATATATTACCTACGAAAATAATATTCCGTCAGTATTTACCTACGAAAATAATATTCCATCAGTATTTACCTACGAAAATAATATTCCGTCGGTATTTACATACGGAAATATGATTCCGTCGGTAATTTTCATAAAAGTCAATTGTTGTTATAAATTATAATTGTTATATTTTTTTTATTTTCTTTTAATAAATTTATTTTTTTTAAAAATAATATATTAATTTTGATTATTTCATAATATGATTAAGTTAATAATGATTTATAAATAGTACTATGTATAAATTTGATTATTTCATTAATTATATGTAATTTAGTTTATTTTAGAAGGTGTCTTTTTATATCTGCATGTTACTTATTCGTAATTAGACCTATGCAATGGAACAACATTGAACCCAAAGATATTTAATGCTTTCGTAACATTTGTACCAAAAATGTATTTATATTTGGTGTTCATCAATTTATTAATACAAATGAAAATTACTAAACTAACTAAATTTGAGGTTTAAAAAAAACAGACTTCTCCATCCTAAAGTTTCATGAAGTTAAGATTTTTCTCATTATTATCATTTTAAGCTCTTGAGGTATGTCAATATTCTTGACATGATTTTAGGTCGAAGACATTAGAGATTATATCTTATCCTCAGAAAAATCTAATTTGTACTTAATTAACTTCAACTTGCTAGGATAGGACTATATTATAACTTTACTGAATCAAATTTCTCACTACAATTCTAGCTCTGGCGTTGCTTAATATCAAAAACAAAATTCGTGATTAAAAGTAAATTTAATTTGAGGTAGCCATTCTGATTACTTTTTTTATTTTTTTTAGTTTCTTGAAATTAACCTTTTCTTTTTAAAAATAAATAAATAATTCTCTTAATTTTATTGCAGTATGCAGACATACCATACCTTTTAGTCTCTTTTACCTTTTCAGTCTTTTATTTTATCTCTCTTGTGCTTTTTCTTTGTCTTTCCCCCGTTCTTAACCCTAAAAGCAAAGACAAATTGAAATACTCCATGGGTTTTTGTCATGCTTGATTAGATCTACTTCACAGTTCTTTTAGGCTTTCCTCTTGAGTTTTTCTCCTTCATGTTTGTTTTTGGCTTTTCCGGTTCTCTCTTAAGTCATAATTTCACTCTTTGCACTTAGATGGAGATTCATGAGTGAGCTTGGGTTTTTGCTAAAAAACCTACATTTTGTTTTAGATCCAAGCTTGATCTTCTGGAGCCGAGTGTAAATGTTTTGGCTTTGACAGTTCTGCTCATTTTTTCAGCTTGTAAGTGCTTTTCCTCTCTTTTTTTTTTTCTTTTGAGCTTTCGTTTTGGAGTGTTTTTACTTGCATAGTACTCTGTTTTTACCTGCATGGTACTCTGTTTTCGTTTTCTTGTTTAAAGGTGGGAAATTTAGAACTTTAATTATAAACAAAATGAACAAAAATAAGAGCTCACCTGCAAAAGATTTTGTTTAAGATCTGTTAGGCTACAAGAGAAGCAGCATCACAAGTAAAGGGTCGGTGCCTTCATCTTTGACCAAAAATAGTAATCCAAAAAACCCTAAACAAGACAGGCCATAGATAATTTTCTTGGGACGAAAGAAGGCAAAGTTTAGATCTTGTTAAATTGGTTGACCTAAGGTAGCTTGCACAGAGAGAAAAAAGAGTGAGTTTTGATGCTTCCAAGATGTTACCTTTCATCTTCCCTGGACTCAGAATCAGAATTTTCTCTCTCTATCCCTCTCAAAGAGAAGCAGTAATATTATTTCTTGCTTTTCTTTGCAGCTATTAAAGAAAGACCTATGAGCATAAGAATCGAAAGAGAAGGATTATATGTAGGGGCCCACGAATGATCTGGTTCGGCTCATGTGAGCTTGTCTTTTTCATCATTTTTGGTTCATCTCTCTCTCTCTCTCTCTCTCTCTCTCTCTCTCTCTATATATATATATATATATATATATATATCTTCTGCACTAATTAAAAAGACCCAAGAGGCCAGTTGGTGTAGAGAGCAATATATGAGATTGTGATGAAATTTCTCTTCCAGTGATATGCATCATTATCGTAGTTTATTTATTTATTTTTGTGTGAATAGAGGCCAGTTGTTTTAAGAGAGGGCAAGTAGCTGCCTTAGCTTGCTTCGTGTGTTGTGTCATCCGTGTACTCGTAATTGACTCAAATTCGTGTGCCTTAGCTTGCTTCGTGTGCTGTGTCGTGAATGCTTCTTTCTTTTATAAGGTCTGTTGTAGCTGAAGAAGTCTCCATCATTCCTTTAGATGAATTAGTAGAATTCACTGACAAGGAACTAAGTATTTTGGTTAGTCTTAGGTAGCTGAACTTGAACCCTTTGCATTCCATCACTAAACCATGAGAGTTCAAAATTTCTTGTCTGTAAATTTTTTATTTATGAACTAAGTCAATGATATAATATTTTTACTTTGTTTTAATTCTATCATTAATGTGGCATATGCACTGTGATTGTCATTTTGAAAGTGGCAGCTAAAAACTTCTTTTTTTCTTTCTCATTATTATAAGGTGGCAATGCAAATTGCAAGGGAAGTAGCATCTGTTTGCCGCATTAGGTTAGAGGTAATGCCTAAGCACTTTTCTCAAATTTTATATCTTGTTTACTGTTTGCAAATAAAATGATATCTTGTACAAGCTGATACATTTGCTATGTATTACATCTCTCTGTACATGATTAATACAATTTATAATTATCCATAATAAGTCATAAAATTTTACCATTTTATTATTGAAGGAATAATATATATATATATATATTAACCCAAAAAAAAATTCAAACATAATTAGGCAATAATCAGATACGAAATACATTCTTTACTTTCAGTGAGCATTGGGTTAACTTTAGTATGTATTAGAAGATATAAAAGATGATGCATGTACGACGATGGTGGGAAATAAGATTCTCTGAAGCTTACTTGTAATTACATAATTTTAGTATGTATTATTAGTATAAACACTCTTCAACAGCTCTTAAATTAATGGTGGCGGTGAATTTAATTGTAATTTGTATGGTCAACTTATAGAGATAAATTTTTGAGCTTTCGTCCAAGAAATTTGAATTTTCTCTTACCTTGAATAAGACCTCTCATGTCAGTACTTAGCTTATTTTATTAATTGAAAAATTGTGCTTATCTACTTAATTAATTAATTGTACAATCTAATGATCATTAATTTCCATTGAATGTCAGGCTACAGTAGTAGTATCTGTAGGGATATAGAAAACCACATTGAGGGAGAGTAGCATTGACTAGAAGGTGCTAAACAGGCATAACAATAACAACACTAATCCTTTTTGAAAATAACTTTTTTATTTATTGGTCAATATTATGAAATAATAGGCACACCATATCTTCTTTTTCTTTGATCAAGACTTATTTTTTCTTCCTTTGATTCTTTAGGCGTAAAAAATCAATCTTATTTTTGCATAAATAAACTTCATTTTGGTATGATTTGTTCCCTATCTTTTTAATCTTCCTTATCTAATTTTTTCATTTTTTAATTATCTATTTTTGTTTAATGGGTTTAGTTTTTTTACCAGTGATAGGATGACTGATTCTTCTTACATGTTAATTAATACAGCTTCACAGGACACAATTTCTCAATTTGCAGTAGTTGTTGAACAAATTCAATTTATAAGTATATATACTCAATTTATTTGCTGGACTGAGTTTAATATAAAGCATAATATATTCATTATACACAACTTAAATGGATTCAAAAGCCTCGACTTTTCTTATTTTCTCTTGAATTTTCACGTTTCAATTGTTTACCTTTTCCAACTGCTTAAGGTTCTTTACTATTCATTTCTAGCCTCAACTTTGTCATTTTATATAATTTTGCAACTTTGTAACATGATGTTGAAACTCAACTTCCTTATTATTTTTTTCTTTGTTTATTTAGCTATCCGAGTGTAGTGTGTGTGGCATCATTCTGACATTATGCTGATATATATATATATATATATATATATATATATATATATATATATATATATATATTGAGTAAATAATTTCTCATTTAACCACTAAGTAAAATTAAACATCTTCAACCAAAATATATATACATTTTCATCTTTAGGAGAAGAAGTTAGTTTTATTTTGTTCTAAGCAAATTGAGATATTTATTTATCAAAACAAACATTAATAGAAAGGTACTTTTAAGACCTCAATGCATATCATGCAATACTATGGAAATATTCTCTTTTATGAGACGTGCTTGTATTTATCTAAACTATAAATGATAAATAACTTATTTTGTCTTTTTTATTGTTAAGGAATATTTGAATTAGTCTGAGCACATAATGGTGACACAAACATTGATTAAAAGATCATAACACATAAATTAAAGGATAGGGTGGCTGGTGTTCAAGCTAAACCTATTGACACAACCGGTGTGTGTGATACCTAACATCTGATCTAAGTATTTTGAAGGTACCTTTATTGGTTTTATATTTTTCTCATTTATTTTGTTAGGATATGCATCGTAATTCTAGATATATACTTTATTTTTTTAATGCCTAAAATATGCATAAAATGTTAAATCTTAAAGCTAATTATGAATCTATCTTTGCTAAATAACAGCTACCAAAAAATGAGTAATGTTGCTAGATCTTGGATGTATAAACGATTAAAGCCAGATGGTTTCATAAATCTTGAGTTTGTTGATAGAGTTCAAGCCTTTATTGACTATGCATGTTCGCAACATGCATATATGGATGGTCCCAAAATCAGATGTCCATGCAAAAACTACTAACATATTCATTTTTTTCCTCCTAATGAAGTCAATCTCCATTTGTTGAAAAAGGGCTTTGTTCCAAATTATTTTCAGTGGACAAGACATGGGGAGCCTTTAATTTGTAGCACCTCTAGGAGTAATATTGTAAATTCATCAGTTAATATAGATGGATTTGAAGGAAGCATGGAAAGTAGATTAAATAATATGGAGGCAATGGAAAATCCTTATACCCAAATGGTATATGATGCAGCTGGTTATTCATTTCAAGAAAATATACAAAATGTTGAAGAGGAACCAAACCTAAATGCAAAAAAGTTATTTGATTTATTAAAGTCAGCTGACGAAGAATTATGGCCAAACTGTGAGATCATGACTCAACTATCTGCAGTTGCCAGAATATTGAATATTAAGTCTTAAGGTCATATTTTTGAATGAAGTTTGGATAAAATTCTTGTTTGGTACAATGATTCATTGCCTCCTGATAATAAAATAGTTGAAAATTTTTATGAAATGAAAAAGCTAATTAGGGATCTTGGATTGCCCATAAAGAAAATAGATTGTTGTAGGTTGGGATGTATGTTATTTTGGGGAGATGATGAGGAACAAGAGTGCAAATTCTGTAGTCAATCTAGGTTCAAACCAAGAAAGCATACTAGAAAACAAAAAATAGTTCCTTGGAAGCGGATGTATTATTTTCCACTAACTCCGAGACTTCAACAACTATATGCTTCTGATGTTACTGCATCTCACATGAGATGGCATAATGAACATGAACAGATTGATGAAAGTATGAGCCATCCATCGGATGCACTAGCATGGAAATATTTCAATGACATCCATACTGAGTTTGCAGTAGAAAGTCGAAATGTCAGGTTGGGATTGTCCACAGATGGATTCCAAAAGTTTGGTCAATCCAGACAACAATATTCATCATGGCCAATCATAATTACTCCATACAATTTACCTCCATGGATGTATATGGACCAGGCATATATGTTCTTGACAGTGATTGTGCCAGGACCTACAAATTCAAAGCATAAAATTGATGTATTCTTGCAATCATTGATATCTGAATTGAATTATCTTTGGGAATATGGTGTGGAAACATATGATGTGTCCCTTAAATGAAATTTTCAGATGAAAGCAGCTTTGATGTGGACTATTAGTGATTTTCCTGCATGTGCTATGTTATCTGGATGGAGCACAACAGGAAAATTGGCTTGCCCTTACTTTGGCAATGATTCTGATGCATTTTATCTTTCAAATGGGGGCAAAACATCTTGGTTTGATAACCACAGGAAATTTCTTCCTACAGATCACCCATTTAGGCATAATAAACACAAGTTTATTAAGAATAGGATGGTACAAACAATTGCTGCCTTAAATAAATCTGGTGAAGATATATTGTAGGAGATCGATGAATTAGGGCTTTTGAAAGTTACAGAACTTGAAGCGAAAGAAACTAATAGAAGCATAAGTAAAAACTTCGGTTGGAGAAAATGGAGCATCTTTTAGGATTTGCCATATTGGAAATCTAATTTGATACGCCATAATCTTGATGTAATGCATATTGAAAAAAATATATTTGATAATCTGTTTAACACCATCATGAACATTGAAGGGAGGACAAATAACAATGCAAAATCAAGAGCTGATTTAAAACTTTTTTGTAGAAGGAATGAATTAGATAAAGATACTCACACGGGTAAATATCTAAAAGCATGTTACACTTTGGATAAAAAACAAAAGGAAGTTTTGTGTGAATGGTTAAAAAGTCTAAAATTTCCGGATGGTTATGTTTCGAACTTGGCAAGGTGTGAGGATATGAGGAGATACAAATTGTTTGGCATGAAAAGTCACGATTGTCACGTGTTTATGCAAAGGCTAATCCCAATTGCATTTTGGGAGTTGTTACTGACAAAGATTTGGGAAGCAATAACAAAATTAAGGACTGAAAGGAAAAGTCTCTCATAATGATGATGGGGGTGAAATGACTGAAATTGTTGGTAACTTATCCACTTTCACATATCCTGGCCGAATATATGGACGATCAAGCAGAAGAATGTTGACATATGAAGAAATGGAGGCTGTCCATGGTTACATTTTATTGAATTATCAGGAGGTTCAACCTTTCGTGCAGTAAGTATGAAACAATTTTTAAATTATTATATTTTGGTTTTCGAGGTGGAGTGGATATAATTTTCTTACCAACTTATGTTTTTTTAGTATATATAAAGAATGGTTATGCAAGCTAATGCCAGAAAAAACACAGGATGAAATCAATAAAGAGGTCGATAAACACTTTCCTCGATGGTTCGAAAAATATGTATGTTTTGACTTTCTACATATGAAAAGAAAAAAGTAGACTATTAGATGGCACTATATCTTTAAACGACATTAGATTATTTTATATGATAATTTTTTTTTATATGTAGGCTTTGGAAAATCAGATAGAAAATAAGTTTATATATGATCTTGCAAAAGGACCTTTACGAAGTGTTAAATCGTATTCGGTGTATTTTGTTAATGGATACAAATTTCATACCGACTCTCATGCTCACAGTATGGCAACAATAAATAATGGAGTTTGTATACAGGGGGAATCGATTGATTATTATGGTAAAATTATTGAGATACTTGAAATTGAGTACCCCGCATTGCCAATAAAACGAAGTGTGCTATTTAAGTGTCACTGGTTTGATCCTACTCCTAATGTTGGAACAAAACTGAATAGCCAATACAATCTAGTTGAAATCAACCAACGAAGAAGATTAAGTCAATTTTAACCATTTGTGTTGGCAATGCAAGTGAATCAGGTGTATTATGTTCCGTTTTCCAGCTTAAGACGAGATAAGTTAGATTGGTTGGCTGTTTGCAAAATAAGACCAAGAGGTGTTTTTTCAGTACTTGCAAAAGGAGAAAATAAACAGATTGAAAGTGAAGCATTTTAGGAAGAAGACCCGGAGGTTCGTGAAATAAATGAAGACGTAACATACGAGGAGAATGAACCATTAAATGATCCAAACAATGAATTTGTTGACATTTCATCTGGAGAGGATGAGGAATATATAGAGGGCGAGAGATCTGAAGGGGAGCCAGAGTTTGATTTTAATTCTTCAAAAAAAGAAAATGATGGTGATTTTGATTTATATTTGACTAATGATAGCAATTAATTGGTGTAAGTAATTTAATATTATATGATTATATTTATTATTATGCCAACATTATATTGTTCCTTCTATTTACTTAATATTGTTTTGATATGAAATATTCAATTTCATATATTTCAGGTTCAAAAAGATGCCACCGAAGAGAAAGAAGGGTATGTTACCGTCAAGGCTTAGGTTACCATCGGAAGGAGCATCCTATGCACGACCATATGAGACATCACCTTCTCCATCAATAATCCCTGCAGATTCACCTGTCCTACATAGTACTTCACCATTAGAAAACCCTACTACATCTACACCATCACCATTTATTGATGAAACATCTACTCCCACACTTGACAATGCATCTATAGCAAATAAGGAAATAGAAACAGCGGTTGAGGATAGAGGTGATGGTATGCAGCCCGGAGCAAAAGGAGTTGATGGACGGACATACATTACCATTGTCAATAATATGTGAGTTAAAAGGTTAAAAATTATGCTATACATGATTGAAGTAATGGTTTATACATTAGATTATAGTATTTAATATGAAAATTATCTTAACCTTTGGATATTTATTATAGGTTGGTCCCGTCTGGATTCTGCTCTCGTAGCATCTCCTCCAAATTCAAGGAAAAAATTGAATTTAATGGTTATGTATGAAAGAATCTCTCTCAGGAGACAAAAGATCTCTATTATCAGGAGTTTGAGGTTTAAGGTACATGTAAACTTTAATTAGTTTATTATTGTTGTTTATAAATACTTATAATTTTTTTTCAGAAAGAATTTTTTTGGGATTCAAAATTTGATGTTATTTACAACGTATGGGAGAGTCGAGCTCGTGCACGGTACAGAGATTTTATTAGTTCCTATAAACTGAGCGATGAACGACCTCATTTTATATCTGAAGAAATATGGGACAATTGGCGAAATTATTGGTCAACGTCGGAGGCTAAATCCATTTCTGAGTGAAATTCAAGTAACAGAAGGGGAGGACCTGAGGGAGAGAGTCTACCTGTGCACACTGGTGGATCTATGACCCACCAGAACCATGCAAAGAAAATTGTAAGTATTAAAACTTCACATTTATATTTTGAATTTTGTGCTTTTGATGGATCTTGCCATTCTTTTAAAAGCACTTCGTTTAATTCTATTAGATTATATGTCTTGTTACTATGTATGTTTTGTTATTGCCATATTTTGTGTTTGTGAATGAAGTTATGGAGGTGGAGGACTTTGATTGGGAGTGTAAAATTTGCTATTTGCAGGTTTGGAAAGCATGATTTTTAAGTTGTTATTGCTGCCGAAAACTTTACCAAATGAATAGTAAATTAGCATCGCCTAATATATGTTAAATATGGAATGAAAGTTAGGAATGTAAATTACCAATCGGAGTGAGCTTAACTTGTAAAATATATGACATCCTAGTAATAATGATGATTATAGTAATTGTATATATATGTATAGAAATAGAATTAAAAGCAAGATTGTTATTCTATATCTATGTTACTGTCATTTTTTTAGAATCATTTGTTGTCTTTTTCGATGCTGTTAGTTGTAATCTTTATATTATGATGGTTCATTTTGGAAAAAAGATTTTTGGTGCCTTATTAATGGTTGTCTGGTTGAGATTTATTTTTTGTTTAATAGGGGGTAAATATCATAAAATTAGATGCAATCCTCCTAAAATTTTTTCAAACTATAGGTAATTTATCTCTATTCTATGCAGGAAAAGTCTACTGGCCAAAAGCCTACATTACTATAGGTCTTTGTGCATACTCACACCAAAAAGCATGATGGTGTAATATTTATCAACGATCGATGCAGGCAATTAAATGTATGTAATGTGAAATATATATTTCATTATTCATTTCATATATAATATTAGTTTAAAATTATAACTAAGTAGTATAAATAATTATAATGATAGGATCAAATACAAGAGGAGGTGCAACGTCAGTCGAAAGATAACCCAAATATTGATGAGAATCAGACATATCTACAAGTAGTTGGTGGTAGGGACCGTTGAGGCAGAATTTTTGGCCTTGGATCTTTTACAAATGCACAATATATACATTTCTCTACATCCAGTACAGCTGCCTCCAGCAGACAGGCCGCAATAGGTAAAGAAGTAGTTGAACTTTGGAATACAGTTTATTAGCAACTCAATTGCACGAGTTTATGGAATATATAGCCGAGTTTCGTACTCAGATAAAAGAAGGGGGAAGGCAGCACATCGTAGTATCCAGATAATCCACCTGTGTCGACATAATAGGGTTTTAGATTTTATTACTTTTGGGACTAATAACGATTTGACTGCAATGTTAAGGCTAATATTTATACTTTAAAGACTTGTAAGAAAATGATATGTTATTGAATATTATAAATTTAATGTTCTTATTTGATTTTTATTAATTTATTATTGTAAATTATATATTATATATTATATTGTTGATTACGATTTCACTATATAGAGAAATAAAATTAAAATTTGAGAGAAAATTAAATAATAAATAAAATAAATTTTGAGATTTTTTGTCAAAATATAGCCAAAATATAGAGATGGAAAAGTTTTCCTACGGAATGTCTATTTTCGTCGGTAAATTTAGCTATAGAAAATATCATACTGTAGCAAAATATTGCCAACGGAAATATTTTTCGTCGCTAATTTTGCCTACGAAATAGCTATTTTCGTCGGCAAATTTACCTACGAAATATATATACTGTAGGAAATATTGCCTATGGTATATATATTCCGTAGGCAAATTTGCTGACGGAAATCTTTTTCGTCGCTAAATTTGCCTACGGAATAGCTATTTTCGTCGGCAAATTTACCTACGAAATAGCTATTTTCGTCGGCAAATTTACCTACGGAATATATATAGCGTAGGAAATATTGCCTACGGAATAGTTTTTCGTCGGTAAAAAAGGCCAATGACGACAATAATTGGTCTTCATTTAGCGACGGAGTTATTTTCCATCGATAAAATTATCGACGGAATTATATTCCGTCGGCAAAAGTGCCTACAACCATATCTCCTTCGCCAATTTTCGTCGCTAATTTTCGTCGGTATATTGGATTTTTCTTGTAGTGTGTTTTATTTTTAAGTTATATGTGGAATTGTATTTTTATATTTGCATAGAGTAGACATGCAAGTATATGTGATAGCTGGTGTAGAATTTTGTTATATGCTAAAGATGTAATTGTGCTTTTAGAGATGTCTAATACAAAACTTTTACTTGGGTAACTTCATTCTTGGGTGAAAATCTATTTGGCTTGTAATTCTACTGATTTTTTTCCTACTTTTTTTCAATTTTTTTTATAATTAATAATGTGTTATTCTACAGAGTGACATTTACTCCAACAGTTGAACATTGCAGCCTGGCTATAGTTATTGGTCTTTGTTGGCGGGTGAAACTCATGAGAAGCTTACCTTCTTGTTATAAGATACTTGCTAGTTCTTCTCTTATGTTGTTAAACAGTAAAATAACTGTGGGATTATAGGCTTGTAATTAAATTCATCAATTCTTATTATCCATTACGGTTCTAATGTTTAGTTTCTTGATTTGAAGTTTTGCATCTATATTAAGGAGCTAGTATCTATCTATCTGTCTATCTGTCTATCTGTCTGTCTATCTGTCTGTCTGTCTGTCTGTCTGTCTGTCTGTCGGTCCATCCATCCATCCGTCCATCCCTCCATCCATCCATCCATCCATCCATCCATCCATCTATCTGATGTGTAGCTATCTCTTTTTTGTTAAATTTCATCTGCCAGTCTTGGTGTGATATTGTTGTAGAGTGAAATTAGATTATTGTCCTTAGCTTCATTAGGATAAGGGGAAAGAGTAAATATATTTAATTAATTATTTTCATACTTCAAGTATTTAATGGAAGACATGCACTTTTAAGACTCAAAACTTAAAATGCTACCTATATCTTTTCTTAATTGCAAAGTAAGATGGAAAATCAAGTGTTGAAATAAAAACTACATGGTCAAATTGGTGGCATTTTCCTCCACTTCAGAATTGCAAAGGCAATTGCATGCAAGTGTAAGTATTTTGGATTTACATGATTTAAGTGCAGTGATTTTGAGTAGCATGTAAGTGTATGTATTTTGGATTTCCATGATGGATGTTTGCACTTGAAGTTTGATGTGTATGTATTTTTGGTTTCCATGATCTAAGTGTAGTGATTTTGAGTAGCAGCTACTTGCATGGCGTTCTTTATCTTTATGTTCGGAGACATGTTTAGTGATGACGATGGTAGTACTGTTACAATAAAAGAGTATTGTTTGAGTGGAAAAATTAACATAAATATATTATTCTAACATTTTTGCTTATGTTGCAAATGATATAGGAGAAGGAGTATGATCGGCCACCTACAATTCCCGAGGCCTACCTGCACACACACTATAAATCATGATGGGAAGACATATGTGGCTGATCATAGTAGGGAGGTGCATGTAAGTAACATAGAATATAGTTGTTTTAGTTTTCATAATTATTTAAATAGCAAATGATTTTCAATAATGAGTTGTCATCATATTTATGCTTATTATAAATTGTTGTGGTTTTATAGGAGAGGTATGAGCAACTTCCATTAGAGCGATCGCAAGATGAGTCATATATGGATGAGTCCGAGTTGTTTTTTGAGGCTGCACGATGCAATAAAAGGAAAAAAGTATATAGACTTGGCTCATACATGTCGCATGTTATTTCTTCATCAGGTACATCATGTTGTGCTGGTACCAACAATGCCTCCCATTCGAATGTGACATTATTGACAAAGGAACATGTCGAAGAGATTATCGCACGAACTATTCAATCATTGCTTCCTCACTTGGTGGTTCAACAACCACCTGTGTAGTCTAATACTAATACTACAACACTTGCACATGATGATATTTTCCTTTCAGGTGCACAAGGAGATAATCCACATGATGATTCTCTATCCGATAATCGTGATTCTGCCTAAAATTGACATCGCCACTGCTTATTAATTATTTTATTTAAACATTATTGTTAATATTAATTTGGACGTTATTTTTAATATTATGGTTTATTATTTAGGATGATACTTTATGGAGTGATAAAGTCATTTAGCATTTCAAGTACTTTGTAATTGTATATTAGTTATAACTTGTTACTATATTTTATATTATAAATTTATAAATTACATTTGGATTTGCATTTATATACTTATGTATGATCTCTGTTAAATATTGGGTAAATAATAAATTAATGTATTATTCAATGATATATAAAAAATAAATTCATAAATATTAAAAAATAAAATTTTTCATATAGCGACGAAATAGCAACAAGTATCTTAGTCGCTAAAAATATGCTAATTTAGTAAATAGAAACAATTAGCGATGAAAATAGCGACTGTATAGTTTGTCATTAATTTTTAGTGACGAAAATAAATTACGCCAAATGTCACAAAAATACTCTATTTTTTAACGACTAACAATAGCGACAAAATAATTGGTCGCTAATATTTCTTAATATAATGATGACTGATTTAGGGGTTAATTAGCGACGACATTTTACTGTAGCGATGGATTTTCATCACTAAAATTAGTGACTGTTTTATATTTGTTTCTAAATATGTCAGTGATGAAGCGTCATTTAGTTGCTAAAGTGAATTAGCGACGAAATTTGTTGTCGCTAATTCATTTTTCTTTGTAGTGTAATTCGTCATGAACATATATACACACAAATCAAGGTTTTCTCATACCTCTTAAAGTGGCCAAAATGTTCATTTAGCTTCTTTCTTTCTCTTTCCCTTTACTTTTACTACCTTCTTCCCTTAAAACACAACATAAACTCACATCTATTCTATTTTGATTCCAAAATTCCAACTCTTCATATATAGAGTAAGAAATAGATGGAAAGAGAGTTAAAATCTTACACCACCTAACTTATTTAATGTGTTTAAACTTTACTTGATTTTGCTCTTCTCCCTTATATCTCCTTGAGCATGTATTTGTGTGTATTTTGGTGAGAAACGAAGTGGGAAAATCCAAATTTTATCCCTTCAATGAGCTAGCCAACTCTCCCCACAATTCATGCATTTTCTTTAACTTTCTAAAGATACACACATAGCAAGCTCACCTTAGAGCATCTTTTTAGGTTTGGAAATTCACATTTTCACCCTAAGCTTTCTTATAATCCTACATTAACATGTATCTTATCTTTATTTATATATTAACCTATGTCTCGTGTTTATTTATGCATGTACATCTCAATTCAATTAAATTACCGAATTGCCTATATCATTCAAATTAATGCCCTTTATGTCTTTGACTACTCTTTAACTTACTTAACGCTTAATGTCCACTTTCTAACTCACCCTAGACATATATACTATAATACTACTAGGGTATTTTAGGGATTTGCAAGCAAATTGAGTAGAGAGATATGTGAATTTTAGAATTTGAAGTCAAGATTGATGTCATGTGATCTATGGAAGTGAGATGTATAGATATGTGGACATGTGAGATTGAAATGAATTGGTGGGAATAAAATAAATATTAGGTAGTAGATTAAATTAAGATTCGACTTTGTTAGAGATATGCAAGGATTTTGAAAGAATGAAAACTTGGTGTGAAATAAACCCAAACTAGGAACCGATAAAGTGTACTATTGAGAACTAAAGGTAGTTGGGGTCTTTATAAGAATAGGATAAATGCAAGTTAATTGTGATACACGAAAATTAAATAAGAGCTTTAATATATTAATGTATATAGTCAAACGAATAAAAAGTGTTTTATATTGTAAAGAGGATTCTATAGCATGGTTAAACTAGCAGGATACTCTAGCTGGTTCATGTTCTTAAGCCTTAATGGAATCTTCCTTAGTTCTAATCTGAATTCCAAATTTGCATCTGACTGACATGGTGTTCTCTACATACAGGAAGTTAAGCGCTTTTGTTTTTCTATTTCTCTTCTTGCGGTGAAATGGTTCCTTTTTGCACTCTCTTTGAATTAGCATCATGTGGGGATGTTTGTGCTCTAGTTGTGATTACTATTTTGTCTGGTGGGTACTCTGGCTGTCAACACAAGGCGCAGAGGATGCACATGTGTCAAGGCTTGCTTTTCTAGTTGACTTGAATTGGAAAATTTATTATTATGGAAAGCATTAATGGTTAAGTGGTTGTGAGGGGAAGAGAAATATAACGATACAATTTTCATAGGTTTGAAATGTTGATTAGAGATGAATATATTAAGTAGCTTGAGAGATATGTGAATTTAAAATTTGAAGTCAAAATTGATGTCATGTGATCTATAGATATTTGTATATGACAAATTGGTAGCACTACTATTTCCCCCTAGAATACCTAGGGGTGTTAGAGTGAGAAAGCACAAAGAGAAATAATGGGGAGGGTTAACTTTTTGTTTGATTGATTAACTAAAGTGATATTTTCTGAAATAAAAATAAAAATATAAGAAGTAAGATTTATGAAAAGTCATAAAAGGGGTATATTCTTAAAAAAAAAGGTCAAAAACCTTATATTTTGAGTAATTTCCTCAATTTCATATATGGGTGTGCAATGATCGGTTCAGTTCAATAATCGAACCGATTTAATCGAAAATCAAATTTTTGAAATTTAAATCGACCGAATCGAATCAAAATTATAGATTAACCGAATTTAAAACGAACCGATATTTTTCGGTTAATTCGATTCGATTAACCAAAAAACCAAAATTTTAAAATTATTTTCAAAAAAATAAAATATTATGTCTTTTCCTTGATTAATGACAACATTATTAAAGAGTTTGGTGAGGCCAATTTGATTAATGACATTTAGCATTGTTAGAGAATTTGGTGGGGCCAATTTGATTATTTAGTCTATTGATAGCTATAATTATTAAAGTAATGGTGATCAATTATCAATCACAAATAACTCTTGCATTACTCGTTGCTTTCTTCTTTAAAGTTCTAACCTTCTCCTTCACTCTCTTCTCAAACCCTGAATATATTCAGAACCCATAATGAAGCAAAGAACATGGCCATCTTGATCCGCCGCCTACCGTTTCAAGTCTCTTCCTTTACCTAATTTTCTTCCCAAAAGAGATCGTTATCCCTATGATTCAATAACCATTCAAAAATTCAAATTAAAAATCCATTGAATCACAAAAAACAGAAAAGAGAGTCATTGTTTTCAAAATCCATAAAGTAGAATATGCAATGGCACCTAAGACCGCAGATAAGAAGCTGGCAGAGAAAGCATGGCGGAGAAGAAACCACGAGCAAAGAAGAAACTGCCTAAAGAAGGATCTAGCGACAAGAAGTAGAAGAAGGCAAAGAAGAGCGTAGACACAAGATCTGCATTTTTAAGGTTTTGATGCAGGTTCACCCTGATATTGGGATCTTGATTCTTAAGGTTTTGAAGCAAGTTCACTGTGATATTAGGATCTACAAGATCTATATTTCTAAGGTTTCGTTGTTTGTTTCTGTTTTGGGCATTTTTGATGTAAATGATCAAATTTCTATTATGAATATGAGATCTTGATTTGATTGTAGTTTCTCGTGTTTGAATCAATGGGAGTAGTAATTTAACCTTTGATGAAAAAAATCCAGAAACAAAAAGGCCAAAAAATAAAAAAATGATGTAGTTTTGTTTAAAGTTGGTCGGTTCGATTTTCATGCGGTTTTCTTATTCAAAAACCGAATCGAATAACCGAACAATCTGAAAATTTCAAACCGAAATCGAACTGAAAAATTAAAAAACCGAATTAAAATAAAAAAATCGATCGGTTTGGTTCGGTTTTAATCCAAGTTTGCTCATCCCTAATTTCATATGAAATTTATTGTTTAGCTTGGTCCAATGAGGGTTGCTAGTTTCAATTAGGGTGAGTGGACATGGTAATAATTCCAATTCCAGCCCACAAATAGGTTTAAAAAATGATATTTCCATCCACAAAGATTATTGAAAGATTTTTCCCAAAATTGTTATTCCATAGACAAGCATTGACAAAGCCATGTCGATTTATGTGGGACTCTCATCATCACATTTCCAAAATTTTGTATGTATATACTTTTTCTAATTAGACTCATATTCAGAGTCATAAAATTACAAATTTAAATCCCAATTACAATATTTTAAATATTTATAAGCAAAAAATAATATTTTAAATATTTATAAACAAAAAATAATATTTTAAATATTCTCCAATAATTGCTCAGAAGATGCAACTTATCGTTTCACTTTCACTTGTTGGAAAAATAGGGCTTTTGGAAATTGGATAGCTCCACACAGAGTCCAAATGTTAATTGCTTGGAACCGGTCTTCAAAAGTACGCCCGGGCTTCTGCTATGCATTTTCCCCCACTTAAACTTGGCTATCAGATTTTTAAGGAAAAACACATTCGATCCTAATATCCTTCAACCTTAACATTTTTTTTTTACATTAGTTTCTTTAATTTTGAAAACTAATATTAAATCTCTATACTTTTTAAATTACTCATATTATAACCAATTTAGATGAAATTAAAATGTACATTTTGTTAATTTTGTATGAAATTAACATAAAATGACTATAAAAGTTAACAAAACAAAAAAAATAAATAAAAATAAAAAACCAATTCATCAACTGTATAAAATGATGGTATTGTAAATTAATCTCATATGATTATTCTGTCAATTCTATTTAAATTTAATTTAATATAATTAATTCGAAAGTTATTGTAATCTAATATATGTTAATTTTTGAAAGCATAAGAATTTGATGTAAAAAAATGTTTTTCCAATTTTTAATATCTTGAAAATGAAATGAGATATTTTTTTTTCTAAAATCAAAATATATTATTCCATCCATATAAATAACTACTATACTTTTTCAACAATATTAATAAACTTATTAATTATACTAAAAATTGAACAAATATCTATTATAGCAAGACCATATTTAACAATTTATATCCAAATATACCATATTTTTAGAAAATGGACCGTAATCATTTTTAGAAAGATGATTTGTTTTAAGGGAGAAAATAATAACCACTGCAAAGTAGAAGAAAGGCAGTAAAAACAAAAGGAAAAAAAAAAGAAAAGAAAAAGAAAAAAGGCCGGCACTAATATAATTTAAGAATATAATTAGTACTTCATAGAATTTAAAAAGGAAAAAAATGCGGTTACTAATATCTCATGCACAACAAAATTGGGGCTAGGTACAGTTAAAAGAAAACCATCTGGTACCTAATATTCCCAACATTTAGTATTACGTCGAAAGTCACGACAGCAGAAATTAGAGGACATGACAGCAACCAAACATATTCGGCATAATTAAGGGGCGTTCAACGGTATAATTTATGTTAATTTGAACATTTCAATTAATTTTGTTTCATACTATACCATTCAGAATGTATTTCAAACCAAATCTAATCTAGATAGTTGGGAAAAAAATAGTAAAATAACACATATAAAAAGTTGGTCGGAAAAAAATAGAGTTGTGGTTAATATACATAGATGTTAGTATACCATTTGACTATTTCATATGGTTAAAAAAAATCTCAGTAATTTCATCAATTTCATATGAAATTTGTTGTTTAGCTTGGTCCAATGAGGGTTGCTAATTTCAATTAGGGTGAGTGGACCTCCTAATAATTCAAATTTAAATCCCAATTACAATATTTTAAATATTTATAAACAAAAAGGATGATGCAACTTATCGTTTCGCTTTCATTTGTTGGAAAAATAGGGATTTTAGACCCGGTCTTCGAAAGGACACCAATTTGTTGGCTTCTGCTATTCATTTTCCACCATTTAAACTTGGCTATCAGATTTTTAAGGAAAAACGCATCCTGTAACATCCTTCAACTTCAACAAATTTTTTTACATTAATTTTTCTAATTTCAAAAATTAATATTAAATTTTTATACTTTTTAAATCATTTATATTATAACAAATTTAGATGAAATCGACAAAATTAAAATATACGCTTTGTTAATTTTATATAAAATCAACATAAAATGACTGTAACATCTAACAAAATACAAAATACAAAAAAAAAAAAAAAAATTTAAAAAACCAACCCAGCACTAATATGAAATGATTGTATATTTTTTCAATTTTTTTAATGTTTGGTGTGTTTTATATTTTAAATTGATCTCATATGATTATTCTGTCAGTTCCATTTAAATTTGAGCTAATATAATTAATTTGAAACTTATTGTAATCTAACATATATCAATTTTTGAAAGTATACAAATTTAATGCAAGAAAAATGATTTTTCAATTTTTAATATCTTGAAAATGAAATGAGATATTTTTTTTTTCTAAAATCAAAATATATTATTCCAGCCAAATAAAGAAAACCCGACTCCCCAACACCCAGTACTACGTCGAAACTCATGGATAAGTCTTGTCCTGTCCTTGATTACCAGATGCTAATCAGCAGAAATTAGAAGGCATGGCAGCAACCAAACATGTTCAGTATAATTAAGGGGTGTTCCGATTATTTCAGCAGTATAATTTATGTTAATTTGAACATTTCAGTTACTTTTGAATGTATTTCAAATCAAATCAATCGATCAAATTAAAAGTAAAATGAAACATATATAAAATTGATTGGAAAAAAAAAAAAGGAAAGTTATAGTTAGTATGCATAAATATCAGTACAACATTGAACCGATATAAAATTTTTCCTAAATTCCATCCGGGCAGGAATTCTTCTCAAACCAATGCCATTTTGCTTGTGATCAATGTTTTTTCTCTTGTGAAATGAGAGTAAAATCAGAAACACGTAGATTTGAGCAAATTGAAGGGACTAATTTATTTTAAAGAGTAAACTTGCTATGAAGATAAATGCAGGCTAAATTAATTTGAAATTCATCGTCCATGCTGATTCTTTATTTCAGAGAACACATCCTCTAGTTTAACTTTATCAGAATCATTGTTGCTGCAACTCATTTCATGAGTACTCACCATGCTCAATGAAACTAAACTATTACATCTGAAGACGAGAATGACGCATCATCATCGGTGGTGGTCAGTCCTCTAGATTGCTCATATGAGCTTTTTTTGAGTCTCACTCAAATCAAATTCATCATTCCCATTCTCAGCAGATTGTTGCAGCTCCAAAGCCAATTCAAGGCTATATACCACATCACTAACTGTTGGCCTTTCACTTGCTTTTTCACAAATACCACTCTCAGCAATTTCCATGAACTTCTTTAAAGAGACCCTTGTAATATCACCCTTCAATTGTGGATCGATAATTTGATCAAGTATTCCTCTTCGAAGACAAGTTCGTGCCCAGTCCACTAAGTTCACTTGTTCTTTGGGTAGCGTTGGCATAACTGGTGGCCTGCCGCATACTACTTCTAACAACCCCACTCCAAATGAGTACACATCTGCTTTCTCAGTAAGCTGAAATCTGCTTAAGTATTCAGGATCAAGATACCCTAAAGTACCTTTAACAGCACTACTGACATTCGTTTGGGAGTCCCTAGTATGATCCACTTTCGACAATCCAAAATCCGAAACCTTGGCTATCCAATTCTGGTCCAAAAGTATGTTTGATGACTTAACATCGCGGTGGATGATGGTGCGCTTTGCCCCGGTGTGAAGGTAATGCAATCCTTGTGCAGCTCCAATGCAGATTTGCAGCCTTCGCTTCCATCGGAGTGGAGTTTTTTGAGTTTTGTAAAGATGATCTTGAAGGTTACCGAACGGCATGAACTCATAGACAAGGATCATCTCGCTTTGCTCATCACAATATCCAATTAAGGACACGAGATGAGCATGGCGAAGCCTGGACAACATCTTGATCTCAGTGTGGAACTCGCAGATCCCCTGTTTCGATGAAGAACTTAACCGCTTGATAGCAACTGGGGTGGATCCATTTTCGATGAAACCTTTGTAGACAGTACCAAAACCTCCAATCCCAATAACATTTTTGCTGTGAAAGTTTGTTGTTGCTGCTCGAATTTCAGACATCGTAAATTGATGACAAAGATCAGTTGGTAGTAACGAAGCAGTCTAAGTGGTGATGGAGCCAGATGTGCGGGGGAGTGCTCGGGAAAATGACTTTTTTGCTGCAATAGCAGTACCATCCTTTGCTTTCTCTTTCCGTCTGTAGATAAAGAATAAATCAATAAGAAAGATAACAAGCCCAGAACCTACAGCAGCTCCAACAATAAGCACAATTAAAAGAGTCGCTTTTCTCTTTTTCCTCCCATGTGGTCTTGGATGTTGTTCTGGTGGAGAAACAATCAGTTCAGGATTGGATCCAGCTAGACTACCGTCTGAATTGTTTAACTTGAATATCTCTACACCATTCAAGATTGCATCGTGGTAGCTGGCTGTGACATCAGTATTGGGATGCAAAGCAAGCCGCAAATCTTGCTTTCTGTTGCTTCCAGCCGGTAACCAAACTATGTAATCTCTGTATACCGGATTGTCCTTACCCCCACTCCAATGGATTACACTGAATTCTTCCTCGGCTGTCATATTATTGATGAATATGTAAAACACTCTGTCATTCACTTTGGTGAGAATATCTTCAGTTTCACAGAAATGGAGTCTAATAAGGTAATTGAACCCAGAATCAACAGGAAACAGCCATGTGAGATTGTACTTTTTCGTTAAGTTTGGCATCCATTCCCATTGTACGTTGAGTACTGTACACATGTTCAGGGGCAACAAAGGGCAGGAGTCGCATCTGTGTACTTTATTTTGACATCACCAGGCAATTGACGCACTGTTCCAAGCGCGCCACTAAAGATAAAACCGGTATCATCATACCATGGGCGATACATTCCTGTATCTTTTACGTTAGCGACATATCCACCACCAACATTTAGGCGGACAAACAGTTTCTAGAGAAGTAGTATTGTCGAAATAGAAAAGGGTATCCACGTTTATAGAGGTATAACGGTGGTCAATATTCTTAAAGTACAGATTGGTGGGCATGGAAACTACTTCTATGCCATTAATGAAAGCAAAAGATTTGGGAGATGGTGTGAAGGTAAGGTTGAGTTGTTCACGGTCCCTCACTGTGACAATGAATTCCTTGTTGATGACGGTCTGATTGGAGGCTGAAGCAGTTAGATAGGCGCTGAAATTACTTAAAAGCGTGTAACCATTTGCGGTGATATTGAAGAAAGAATCTGATGCGTTGTGGGATGAATAGGTGGCCGGACAAAAGTAGAGACGGATAAACTTGGGTCCGGTGGGGACAGGAAATATGCAAGTGAATTGCGAGCGAATAATGAGAGCTGTCGAGTAGGGTACTTGGGGACAGTGATTTTGTGCATGATTTTGTGTCTGTTTGCCATATGTAAGGTAGATGATGTATATATAAATAAATCACATACGACCAGTACAATTTGATTAGATATTTTACACATCACAATCCAACTTCAAATGGGTGAAGATAATTAAACTCTCATTATGCATATTACATATTTTTTACTATTTTTTTTTTTAAATTTTTAGGATTTTAGATAGAATAGGGAAAAATTTTTATGATTTTTAGATTTTTTTTCTTTTCCGATAACTTTAACATCTTAGTCCTAACAGCAGCTACCTCTGGATTGGTTGGTTGGAAGCATTAAATGGTTCAGGAAGAGTGGAAGACCGTCATAAGCTGTGCGTTTACTGAGATAAGAAACCATTGACCCAAAATTGAAATACACCACACTTCATCCACAATCCATATCATCTGCTATCATAACATTATATATATATATATATATATATATAAATTAAGGTCTAGATTATAGAGTACTTTACAATGTTGGACTTCATGTTCAAAATTTTACAATGTCAGTCTCCAACTTTAACTTGCTTTTCAATTGAGGGATATATTGTAAGATTTTAAAAATGAGATTTAATATTGTAAGGTGTCATATAATGGAAACATTTTTTTTTATAATTAACCATATATATATTGTATTGCAAATTTTGCCTTCATGTTTGATTTGTTTCGGATTCTAAACTAAACATGTTTTTTTGTCCATTAAACTCTTTAGATTTTTGTGATAAGAAACCCTTTTAGCGTGACACCCTATACCTGGATATTGTTCCGAATGCCAAAGCGTCATGTCTATGGTATCCTAAATTGTCCAATTATTTATTTAATCATTCAAATGATTCATTAATTGATTCACAAATGGCAATCATCATACTCAAACATACTTATTTATTATTTTCACAACTTACAATTTATTAAAAATTTAAACAGTACAACAGCCGTAACTAGTGCCTGCCCTCTTACAAAAGTTTTAAAAACACTCGGGCATTCCACAACCTTACAACCTCCAATAACATCATCATCCAACCATTTTCGGTCACCTCAATCAACTATCATCCATCTTCACAACTAGGGATGATCACAAGGCGAAGAATCGTTATTTTCGGTGAGAAATCGTCTCGAATGGAACAAAAAATCCCTGAAAAATTCCTCCGTGAAGATGAAAACGGGAAAAAAGTATTTCCCGACTTAGAATTTGAGGCGGGGACGGGAATTTTGATCCCTGCCCCCGAAATTTTTCCAACCCCGAAATTTAATTACTAAATTTAATTATATTTATAAAATTTAGTTTTAAATTATATTTAATTTTAGTTTTATCAATTATTAAAATTTATATTAGTTTGATTTGTAATTGATTTTATATTTTTAATTATTAAATATTATATTTCAATTATAATTAATTATTAAATATTATATTTTAGTTATAATTAATTTTTTTTTAAAAAATAAAAATATTTTTAATGCGAAAATGGGGATTCCCATAGGGACGGAGACAGGGAAAATTTTTCCCCCGTAATATTATCGGTCCCCGCCCTGCCCTTGCGCGGGGTGCCTCCCCACCCCCGCCCCGCCCCGTCCCGCCCCGCAATCATCCTTATTCACAACATATGTATATATATTATTCATATGTTTTACCAACATACATATAATATTCTCTTCATTAATTTACAATACGAATCTTTAGTTAATTTATTTACATAATTACATATATATTCAAGACAAACTACAAAACCATATTTGTATTCAACTTCTTCTTCTTAGGTATACATGCCATGCAATCCTTCCATTGCAATCACCTACTCCTGCTACATGTCCTCTGCTCGCAATCAAAATAAAACTATACACTAAGCAACTTTATTGCTTAGTAATTGATACACTACACAAGATTTCATCTTATATTATATAATATACAGTTTAACTTAAATAGTTAATTCTACACTTTTTTTCCTTCTGTTTATCATTAATATTCATATTATTACTAGTTTATTATTTTACTTTTACCACATAATTCATCTATTACTAATATTATTTATTATTACATATTTCTATTTATTCTTTTACTTATAACTAAAATTCTTCCATGACTTCCTAAATTTTTATTTGATCCTTATTACTACTTATTTCCACTTTTTACTCATTAAATCCACTTTTTATGTCAAAAATTCATTTTAGTCCCTAAATTTTTATTTAATCACAATTTTCCTCATTTTTACGCTAAATTTACCCTTTTGCCCCTTTTACACTATTTAGTCCATTTTTACCCTTTAATTACATTTTAGTACTTATAAATACTTAATGTGATGGCAAATTACCACTTAGTCCCTATTGACTTTTCCTTTTTACATTTTCATCTTTTTTACCATTTTACCCTTTTTAACCTAGTTCTCATCAATTATTTACACTTTTACCACTTCTTTTCCTCTTATTTACCTTTCTCCATTACTTACTCATTTATTTACATTTTTAGTTTCTTTCATCTTTTATTTTCATATTTACCATTCTTTTTTACTTATTTATATTTTTATCCTCTTTTTATCACTAAATTATATATTTTCCCTTAGTAGTAACAAGTAAAAATTCTCAAACCGAATATACAAAACGAGGATCCAAATGGCTCAAAATGAGTCGAGATAACCGCATGAAGTGATCAACGCCTCAACCAACATCATAAACATATCACATATAAGTAGACCAATGGCGGTGTACAACCATGACTCAACTCAATTTATTACCGCAATCAATATCCCTATTGCTAGCCAATTATATCCTATACTTCTGATTTAACTATTGCTTATTAAGGGCAAATGAATTTTTCCATTACATGTTATGTTTTCTCACATTTTTACTACATTCTCACTTTATGTAACATAATAACTAATTTGAGCATTTCACATCAATTCTGTATAATACTCATGTATTCACAATATATACATCAATTATCACCATAATACATCAAAGGCTTGCCATTAACTTCAAATGAACCATTCGGCCATAACATATTTTCACCCCTCAAAATTATTTTATCACAAATTATCATTCATTTCTTACTCATTTGGTTATTTTATGCTTCAATTGATCATTTTCTATCAAAATTCAACTAGTAATCATTAGTGCATCATCCAACCATGGCTTGATTATATGCATTATCAATTATTTCATCCTCCAACTATGTTCAATTCTTGTGAAAATGATTTAACCATGCATATTTATCAAGTATTCATCAAAATTCAAGCCTAAATCCTTAGTATATGGTTCGACCACATTGGTATACAAGGTATTATGAATTTATTTCATGATATTTGGTATTCTAATCACCTAATTTCATCATTTTACCAACAATCCTAAAGTTATATCAACATTTCATATCATTTTCCTAAGTTACATAATTTAAATTTAATGGAAATTCAATGAAATCAAGTGTATGTAGTTTTGCATCCACTAACCTTATTGTACTTGGAACACCGTAAACTACTTTATCCTTGCCTTTTTCTCCTTTCTTCTTTTCATCTTCTTTCTTCAAGTTTTTGACATAAAATTACTCAAAATAACTTACTCTAGCTATTTCCTACAATTTTCAATCAAAAGAACTAAATGCTACTTACTTTGATATTTTTTCCCAATTTGTAATCTTCCAATTTATTGTATCAAATCTCCTTTTAAATTTAATATAATTTGAAATTGATGATGATGATAAGGAAATTAGTGGAATTGAGGTGGAAATTTGGTAGGAAATGAAGCTTTGGAGCTTTGTTAATGGAGAAAAAATTAATGGAAGAAATGGCTACAGTTTGGAGGAAAAAAGCTTAGGTCAGTTTTTACTGTTGGATTTTGCCCCCAAATTTGTATTTTTTATAACCTCTAAAATGAAAGGCTAGGATCCTTTGGTCACTATTCAATCCAAGGGTCCATATTAAGCCACTTATCAAGCTATGATTGGTCAAATATTTTTGTTGTCAAATTATTATGAAAATTACTCCAAAAATATGTAAAAATATTATTTAAAGTGTATTTAAAATTTCAAATCAAAATGAGGCTTTTTCAATATATTTTGCGATCTGAAGGTGAAATTACTGGTCTGAAATCTAAAAATTTAAAGTCATTAAAAATTCATTTTTCACCTTCAAAATTCATTAAGATCATTTCTAATGGTCTTGTGCAATCAAAATAATTTTTTGAAACTTGAAATTTTTTTTTAGCCAACCAAACCCTGGTCCACTGTAGTCACTATTTTCGCAGACTCGCTACTTATTTTTATTTATGAATTTTGAGAGCTTATTTGACCTCATTTTCACTTTAAATTATATCACCAGACTTCTCATGAATTGTACTTCCCAGTAATGAAGGAAAATTTCTCTTTTGTAGAACTTACAAAACTTTTGTACGTGTGATCACAACAAATTTTTCATCAGATGTATTCTTACTAGAATCAGCAATTAGAGCAGTTATTTTCTATTTTTCTTTATTTTATTGACTTTGCATTACAAGCTCATAGGATAATAGGATCCAATGAGATCATTATAGGAAAAATTTTCTGTCAAGAAGAACAACAACTTTTTATCTCCAATTCGAGTTCAATAATCTAATTAATTTTTTAATTTGCTCCTCTTCACTTACGATCTTTACAAGCCCCTTCATAAAACTTGTTATTTTCACGAGCCTGTCACTCATTTCAAAAATGGTCTCATTAAGTGTCATTTTAAAGGATACATAATCACACATTGATACATGCAGCTAAGAGTCTTCGACTTGTGTAGTTCCTTCATAGGTAATCACAAGCTTGTTCCAAGTTTTCTTAGCAGTATCACAAGCTAAAATTCTATTAAATTCATTAAATCCAAAAAAATAATACAATAAACTTATAGCCTTAGAATTTCTTTGAATGTTTAGAGTGTCAGTTTTATTGTACTCATTTTCTCCCTTTAGAGCTTTATTTCCATTTTTAATCTTGGTTAGAGGTCTATATCCTTTAATCACCATCTTCTAGCTCTCCATATCTTGCATTTGAATGAAATGTCTCATCCTAGCTTTCCAAAATGAAAACTTTTATCCATAAAACATTGGAGGACGAGTTGAGGACTATTCTTTAGCAAAGGTTTGTATTTGTTTCAACCATCAGTTGTATCTCTCTAGGTTGTTAAACCTAAAAAAGAAAAGGAGACCTGCTCTGATACCAATTGTGAATCCTAAATATAATCTAGAGAGGGATGAATACACTATAAAAATGAATAGTGATAAAAATTAGCAAAGACAAATGAAATTTGTTGCTAAATGCACCACATAGTTACAACATTGCAACGAAAAATGAATTATATCGCAAATATTGTTAGGAGCTTGTGGAAAAATAAATATTACGATAATTTAGCGATAATTAAATCTTGTTGTCTCTAATCCTGGCGCCAAAATTTTTGATGCAAAATGTAGCGATGACTTTGCGAGGATAGTTCCGTTGCTAATGTTTAATTCATGTTGCATGTGACCTATGAACTAATTAGCGAGGACAATTCCTTCGCTAATTTTTCTACGAATACAGTCGTCACCAATTTAGCGAAGACAGTTCCATCGCTAACTAATGCTTAATTCATGGCGTATGTGATCTATAAACTAATTAGCAAGGGCAATTCCCTTGCTAATTTTTCTAGGAACACAATCATCGCCAATTTAGCAAGGATCGTTCCTATGTTACCTCACCACTTAGCAAATAAAACTACAAATGAAGGATGAGACTATAAAAATTAAATATACAACTACTTTTTCTACTTTCACTTATGGTTTCCCAACTTTAAAGTAGCACATATTATTACAAAGTTTGAAGTTTCACTAGCCAAATTATAATGCATGTCGCTGTTTTATTTGATCCATTTGCAAAATTATTTTATCTATTTAAATGTTTACTCATTCAATCTTTCAATTACCAAAACCCGTTGAACTTCTGAACCAGTTTAAATTAAAAAGTTAGGCAAGTTATTAATGCATTATATAGGCGTTGTTGAATGATTTCGTATGCACAACCTTATGTTTTGCTTATGTTAGCCATTTCAGACATATTTCCTGCTAGTAATTCTTTATGATAAGTCATAAAAACTATGGCAGTTGCTAAATTTTGTAAATGCTATTAGGCTTTTTCCTTGTAGATAATTTTTTTGTATGAATTATTTGCCTAATATCCAAATTTAACTACATAATTCTTAAGGAACTTCTTAAATTTTGAAGATAATGTGCTTATGAAAAGGAAATGCTGTCGAATTTTTGACAACACCGGAGTCTATTTTTCTTCTTCTGCTCTATTTTATGCTAAGAAGAAAAGACGATGGCCCACTGCTTGTGAAGTCTTTTTGCATGCCCATACAAAGAAGAATGATGGACAATCTTTAGTTAATAATAGATGCATGTTGATATATGTAAGTGTTGATTGATTGTAGATGTCAATGTACATATAATTGTAATTGCATTTTATAAGAATTTATTGATCTTACTTCTGATTAGCAATATGGAATTTTAGTATAGAATCATGCAGCTTGAGTTGAACAGATCTCAAAGTGAAGGTGAAAATAATGATGAGAATCAAATATACTTGGATGCAGTAGGGGGTACATAGAGAGGATAAGTGTATGGACTTGGAGCTACAATGAGTCAATACTATATAGGGGTTAAAACATCTCTTTCCCATTTTGCTTTTAAAGCACACACTACAAGAGAAATGGAAGAGAGATTTGAGCAACATCTATCCACCATATAGACTAAGGTTTAAGTTTAGATTCATGCCGAGCTTGAACATGAGATAGATCAGCGTGTGAAGTAGCAGGTTGGACAGATCCAGCAACAACTTTTTCAATAGCGGATTGAGGAGCAAATACGTCTATTCACATCTCGTACTGACCAGACTGACAGCTAAAGTACTTTACCATATTATTTACACATTGAGTCATAGATACTATTTTACCCATGTTATAGTTATAAAAACATATTAGGACATTTTGTATATCATTTGTTACTACAATATATGCATATATTATTTTGGATATACAATTAATTTAGATATGTACTTGTAAATAACCTTTTTTTCAGTAATATATATATATATATATATATATATTATTGAGTAGTCTATAAATATAAATTTGTCATTTGTAGTTTATTGTTTAAATGATAAAATCTCCATATTAATTTAATAAATTAAAAAATAATTTTAATTTAGCAAGGGATTAGCATGTCTGGACAATAGCTATTTTGCTACAACTTAGCTATAAAAAGAATTCTAGCTAACTTTGCAAGACCACATTAGCAACAAATACTTTTTCGCTAAATAAGGGGAAAATGTGTCGTATGGTGGCGAATGTACTGTTGTTGCAAAATTTAGTGAGAACATTATAGTAGCAATATGGCAACGATTGTATTGTCATCGTAAAACTTACCGAGAATAATGTTGTAGTGATATGACGACGAAAATACTGTCATTACAAAATTTAGCATGAACATTGTCGTAGCAATATAGAGATGAATATATTGTCATTGCAAAATTTAACGAGAACATTGTCGTAGCGATATGGCGAAGAATATATAGCAACAACATTTAGTCCTCCCTAAAATTTGGCGATAACTTGTTGTCCTTACTAAATTTTGCTACGACTTTTGTTTCAAAAAGATTATTGTCGCTAAATTGATTTAGCGATGAAAAATCATCAGTTAAGTCATCGCTATTTTGTATTTTTTTAGTAGTGTATATGTATCATATTTTATTTCATTGATGAGGATTGGAATTTGCTTAAAAGAGTATTTCTTTTTATCAAATTTCTAGTCATTCTGTTGAGGTCATGGGTCAATTAATTGAAAAGTTTTTTTCTTGATTGGGGTAGCTATAAAGTTTTTACTGCAACTGTTGATAATCCAACTTCAAATGACGTGGATATTCGGTATTTAAAAAGAAGGTTGAATAGTTGGGAGGGTAGTGTTTTGGATAGTGAGTACTTACATATGAGATGTGCTACCTATATTTTGAGTCTTATTATTAAATAAGGTTTGAAAGATAGTGATACTTAAATGAGAAAATTCAAAATGTAGTAAATTATGTTAGAACTTCTTCTTCTAGGTTGAGTAAGTTTAAAGACTATGTTAAAAAAAGAGTTGTTAGACACTTCAAGTCTTGTATGCTAAGATGTGGAGACTAGGTGGAATTCAACTTATTTGATTTTAAAGTACGCTATTAAGTTTGAAAAGGCTTTTAACTTGCCTGAGGTTACTAATAAAAAGTATGTGAGTGATTTTTTTAGTAAGAGTGGTTTACCTGAGAGGGGTGACTAAGAATATATCAAAAGTATGCTTCCTTTTTTTGATGTATTTTATGAAACAAATGTAAATTTGTTTGGCTTACTTTATGTCATTGGGAATTAATACATGAGACAGATTTATGGTATTGGCTTGTTGATTTCTTCATGGTGCAAAAGTGACCATTTGGATTTGAGGGCAATGGTTGTTAAGATGAAAAAAAATGATAAGCATTGGACAAATGTTGATAATGTGAATATTATTCTATTTGTTATTGTGGTGCTTGATCCTCATTTCAAATTGGAATCTATTAATGTCGTTATTGATCATTTTTATGGTTTAGAGAATGGTGAAAAGCTAAAAGAAATATTGACAAAAGTTTTTTTAGCCATGTATGATTCTTATAATGCATCATAGTGTCATCCACTCAAGCAAAAGCAAATGAAATAATTGAGTTTGATAAAATTGAGGTTAAGTCTAGAGCTACTACTTATATTATTAATTCAAGCAGTTTTGAAAAATTAGCAAAAGGTATCTCAAGGTAGCAGGGATGTGAAAATTGAGTTTGATAGGTATTACAATGAGGTACTTGAGAAAGATAAAAGAGGTTTTGATACATTAAAATAGTGGAAGGTTAATTTATTAAGGTATCAAATACTTTTTGCAATGGTTTAAGATGTACTAGCAACGCCTGTTTTATTAATTGTTGCATTAGAATCTACTTTTAGCATAAGAGGCCGTATTCTTGACTTAATCCGATCTAGTCTAACTCCTAGAATTGTGGAAGCACTC
This sequence comes from Excoecaria agallocha, assembly GCA_037975025.1. Lineage (NCBI taxonomy): Eukaryota > Viridiplantae > Streptophyta > Magnoliopsida > Malpighiales > Euphorbiaceae > Excoecaria > Excoecaria agallocha. The sequence goes on from CM075816.1 coordinate 9,538,433, forward strand.
ATTTGTGGACAAGATTGGTTTAGATCAAGTAGTAAACCAATTTCAATTGAACAACTTTTAGAAGAACTTGAAAGTGTGTAGATATGTATTATTCTTCCTTATTTTGATTTTTCTACTTATATTTCTATTGTTGGTCTCAATAATAATTAATTTGTAACTTTTTAATTTTTTTTTAATTGTAGAGTCAGCTTGTGATATAGGTGATCATAATGTGATTCAAGTTGATGACTAGAGAGTTGACTATGCAACCTAACATTAAAAAAATCTTATGATGAACTGTATTTTTATTTGAAATTTACTTATTAAATTAATTTGAACATTATTTGTTTAGTTTGTAATTTTAATATTCGAGTACTTTGAACATTTTTTGTTTATTTTTGTAGTTTGAACAATATGTTGAATTATGTATGGTATTTAATTTTTACTTTGAGGTACTTTCAAATTTTTAATTTTTTTAATTGCATCTTATAATTAAAGTGTTAACCAAAAATATTGGTTAATAAATTCAAAAAATTGAAACCAATTAGACTGGTTAACCGATTGCAACGAATAGATTAATGGTTAGTATTTTGAAAAAATCGATCTATATGGATTGATTTTTTTTTTTTACTCATGAACCGGTTAACCAATCAATGATCAGTATTAGTTTTCTATAATTATACTATATGTAAAATGGTCAATTTTTTTTAAAGCCAGGCTGGCCATACCGAGTTTTGTTCCGTATGGTACTAAAATTAAAATTAAAACACTTTCAAATGGGAGTGATTAATTAATGTATTTATTTCTTTTAAATTATCTATTTTATTGATTTATTTTTAATAGCAGATTACACTGTAACTCAAATTCCGATTGCTTATTATACTTATATAATTAGATTTTTAACTTAGTAACAATTCAATTAAAAAATTTATTTTACATAAATACCTTGATTCTTTAATTACTTTAACCGAAAAATAATGAATTTGGTGTAAAAATACTGATGTGATGAGCAACAGCTTAAAATATTTTAGAATTGCTACATGAAAGTTTATAAAACATGCCATGTGTATATATGTTTAAAACAGACGTTACTTGACACATCAATACTTTAATATTAGATTTATGATATTCTGAGTAAAGTAATTTAGTTGTATTATTTAAAGAGTTTTAAATTATTTTTATAGAACATATTCTTTTATGACTTGAGTATTATTGGCGTATAAATTTAGTAATTTTAAATAAAAGGGAAAAGGTAAATAAAATTCACTCAAAATTTTGACATGCATAATAATAATAATAATAATAATAATAATAATAATAATAATAATAATAATAATAATAATAATTGTTTGCAATAATATGAGTGGGTTCGGTAACAGGGGAATTGAAATGATGAAAAAATGAAAAGAAAAGGAAATTTTATAAAAGAGAAAAAGATATTAGGAGTAGAAAATCAAAGCAGTAGGAAACGATTTTTTTTTTTTTGGTTGAAAGAAGGTGAGCAAAGTTCACAGCAACAACAAACTAACGATCATAGGGTACCCCAATAACATCATGGCGAAGCCAGCTTTCGATCCCTTGAGGAGTAGTCTGCAGAATGTGATAACCCGAAGGGTAGCTATGAGCATAGTGGAAAGGAAATCTGCCTCAAAATTAGCTTCCCTGCGAACATGATTGAAAGAGATGGTGGCAAATTCCTTGGCCATCCGACGAATGAGATTTATCAGTGAGAGACAACTAGCGCTCGTTATGCAATTGCCACAGATCATATCAATACCGCTTTATTATCGCATTCAACAATCGCCTGATGAAACCTTCCTTCCTTAGCCCTTTGTAAATCATAGTACACACCCCAGATTTCAGCCAAAAGGATGGGGCAAGTGCCTATCTTAGCCACGTGGTCAGCACACCATTGACCTTCACTGTTGCACACCAAACCTGCACAAGCCGCAGTACCTCCAGAACATAAAATAGAAGCATCAGAATTTAACTTGAATACATTAAGAGGAGGACGTTTCCAAACAATCGAGATTGGCTCTATTTTAGACTTGTCAACAGAATTCACCCGAGAAAGAACTTCCTGGCACTTTTTAGAAAAAAAAAGAACATCTCTAACCATAAGAAAGGACTGCCTGCCATTGCCATGAAAGATAAAGTTATTTCTATTAATCTAGATGTGCCAGCAACCTACTGTAAAAACTTCAGGCCATATAACCCCTAGATGGAGAAGTTAGTTGTTTTGAGATTAAGAGAAACTCATGTGCCAAAATCTAAAACAACCATGAAATGATTTAGCATGCATGTAGGAAGCAAAAACGACCAGAATTGGATAGCTCGCACACAATCCTGGAAGACAGAGTCTATCTTCCTCTTAATTCCTACAAAAGAACAAACTGTTATAGAGGTGAAGTGGCGTCTCCTTCTCTCTATGTTTGTCATCAGGCCATTATTAAGGGCAAGCCATAAAAACAAATTAATCCTTTGAATAAGATTTAAGCTCCAACCTCTCTTCCAAAGAGTGTCTATCCCCGAATCCAGCAGGTACCCTTTTAACGCTAGATAGGCTGATTTGATAGAGAAATTGCCTGAAGGAGATAGACCCTAAAAGACAGAATCATCACCAGCTAGCCACAATGAAGGGCAAATACAAGCTATCTTGCTAAGAATATCTGTCGTCAAGTATTCTGCAAACAGATGCCAGCACCACCCATTAGTTAAGTTAGTATAATAAGCCAGACATTCATCTAGAAGATGATTTGGGATAGGAGACACGGCAAGCAGAAAAAGAGCAGTGTCAATCCCAGGAATCCATTTATCCAGCGAAAACTTGATTTTCAGTGCATTACTCACTGATCAAGTAGCATAATAAGTAACTTTATGCTAGATAGCACATATTCCTCTCCATAAAACCGAGCTATGTTGATGAGCAACCGAATGAGTTTCAGCTCTCCCAGAAAATTTATACTTAGAAGAAAGCACTCTAACCCAAAGATGATTAGACTCCAAGAAAATCTCCCAAGCTATTTTTATATGAAAGCACTATTCATAAGAATAGGGTCCCTAAAAGCAAGGCCTCCACGATGCTTGGGCTGAGCAATAGTATCCTAAGAAACCAAGGCTAAACCTCGCTTTTCTATCAGTCCCTCCCCACACAAATCGTCTAGTAGTACGATCAAAATCTTAACAAAGCGTATGAGGGATAATAGAAGCTTGCATAACATAGGAAGGCATAGAGGAAAGCACTGAATTAGCAAGAGTGAATCGGCCAGCAATAGAGATGTGAGAAGAGGACCAACTCGTAATTTTATTTCTCATTCTGTCAAGAATATATTTGTAGTGTTTGCAGGACACTCTAAAGTGCAGTAGGGGCATCCCTAAATATTTACCCAAATTAGATGTTTCATGAAAACCCAATCTATAACTAAGATCTCTACGGACTTGGGTAGGAACATTTTTAGAGAAAAAGACATTAGTTTTGTGGGCATTAACCTTCTGACCGAAACTAGTACAGAAGCAATCAAGCACATCTATAATAATACTAACCTGGGTGCAGTCGGCTTTAGCGAAGAGGACTAAATCATCAGCAAAAAGAGATGGCTTAAGTAAGGCCTCCTTTATAAGTTGGATAGGCTTCCATCTACCCTCATTAACCTCAGCAAGGATACCATGGCTAATCTTTCTATACAGAGCACAAAAAGGTCAGGAGAAAGGGGACATCCTTGTTTCAAGCCCCTAGAAGTTCAAAAAGAGTCCGTCAGATTCCCCATCCATAGAAGCTACATTGAGTTCGAAGACACACATTCCATAATCACCATGGCAAGATCTTGACGAATACCTGCCTCCTTCAAAGTCTCCCTTAAGAAATCCTAACTAATACAATCATACGCCTTCTCCAAATCCACTTTAATAGCCATGAATCTAGACTTGCCTTTCTTCAATCTCATAGAGTGAATGACCTCTTGGGCAATAATAACATTATCTATAATATACCGGCCATGAACGAAGCTAGTTTGAGAGGGCCCAATAAGAGTAGGCATGACATACTTGAGTTTGTTGGCTAGTCTTAGAAATAATCTTATAAATAACCGTAAAGAGAGCAATAGGGCGAAACTGAGAAATATTTTTAGGAACCTTAACTTTGGGGATAAGATAGATAATAGTTTTGTTCATGTAAGGGTCTATCTTACCACAATTGAGGATGCGTTTCACCTCATAACAAACATCCATAACAATAATATGCCATTGATTGAGATTGGAAAAAGCCTGCTTGAAGACCATCCACTCCAGGAGCTTTCCACGGCTTCTTGTCAAATAAAGCCTTTTTGATTTCCTCATTAAAAAAATTGTAAGTCAAATTATCACCACCATCAAAAAGAACTGGGAACTGACCTTTAATGTGGTAGGAAGGGCGTGAATATTGATCTTCTGTATAAAGTCTGGAAAAGAACTCTACAGTCATGGTTTGAAGGGTGCTTGGATCATTCCGCCAATTACCAGCTTCGTCTTTAAGAAATTCAATTCTATTTCGTTTTCTTCTTCTGATAGTACACTGGTGGAAAAAAGGCTGTATTCTTATCTCCTCACATAATCTTGTCGCTTTGAGATTTTTAGTACCACAAAAGTTCCTCCTGAATAAGAATTTGCTCCAGCTTCTTCTTTAAAGAAATCTCCAGATTTTCCAGGAAAGGAATGGGTTTGTGCTTTAGAGCCAATTGAACTCCAGAAAGACAAGCAAGAAGAGTCCTGTTTTAGTGAAAAACGTTCCCAAAAACCGCATGATTCTAATTCCACAAATTCCAAGTAAAAGATTCAACTAACATCATAAAATCAGTGTTGACTCTCCATTTGCTAGCTATAAAGTTACCGAAATTCGGATGAGTAACCCAAGCCTGCAAGAATCTAAAGGGCCTTGGTCCAGGAGGGGGAACAAAGCTACAGAAATTCATGAGAAGAGGGTGATGATTTGAAGAAACTCTAGCCAAATGCTTGATAGATCCTTCAGGAAAGGAAAGACGCCACGCATTATTACAAAATCCTCTATCAAGCCGCTTATAAAGAGAACCTCTTCTCTAGGTGAAGTCTGAACCTTGATAGCCCATATCTTACAGAGTGAAAGAACTATACCAATCCAAAAAAGCTTTGCAGACACCGGTTCTATTAGGAGAACCTCCTCTTCTCTCACTAGCAAACAACAGGGAATTGAAGTCTCCCATAAGCAACCAAGGCGCCAGAGTTGAGCAGTTTATGTCCTGGAGAAGCAGCCAAATTCTGTTGCGAACAGAGACAGCCAGATGGGCATAGATATCTGTAAAAAAGGAAAGAAAATTGCCACTGTCACTAATGCGGACGTGAACAAACTAAAGATTGTTAAGGAAAATATCAACTTTCCATTCTTCCTTCCAAAGAATCCATATGCCATTACTGAAACTAGTAGCTTCAACTCTGTGGGAACTAGGATAACCAATTTTAGAAATACATCTATCGTCCAAAGCCCCACTAATGTGAGGTTCCAACAAAACAACCATACTAGTATTATTATGCTGCAAAAAACATTTTAGAGTGCGAAGGAAATAGGAGCTTTTAGCTCCTTGACAATTCCAACAAAAATCGACATTTAACAAAAACAGCAAAAATAAAGTACCAACTCAACAAAACCTAGATTAGTCTTCTCTCAAATAAGGGTCTAAGGGCCCTTCTGGCTTAGTAAGGTCATCATCCTCATCCTTGGTTAAATTATCAACACTATGCTTAATAGTATTATCAATCAACATGAACTCCATAACTAAATTTTTCCCAAAAAAGTTGTGATCAGGTCTTGAAGAAAACTGACCCAACGCCTTAGCTTCAGTTGGAACCATAGCCATCTCGTTTTTAGCATGAGAAGGAGAAGAAGAAAGAGGATTTATCTGGGATTTACCCACCACTATATGAAAATTAGGATTAAGAGAGGAGGGAAGAGCTACAATGGTCTCTTCAAACTGGGAGTTTATTCTTAAATTCAAAATGGTCCCCAAAAGCCAAATTTGACTTCCTAGTCCCTTTAGATTTATTTTTAAAAGAATGGCCACGTGATACCCCATTTTTCTTCGCTCCCCCTCTGCCATGTGAGGACCAAGTGTGGGAATCAGGTGACGAAAAAATATCCCCATTCTCTGGGTCCTCATCATTGGCAGAGATATTAAATTCCGTTGGCACATTTTCCTTATTTGTAGAGAAATGCGATCCTTGCTCCTTAAACATAGCTGATTTCCCCGATTTTACCGCTAATTGCTTCCCTTTCCTATTACGTTTCTCAACTAACATCCAAGCACCATATTGGCCTGAGTTAGCTGGAATAACGTTTTCGGACGAACCCCCACCGGTCTCAGCAGCCTTTTCAACCTTCTTGTGAAGACAAAAGTTTTCCAGATGGCCCAACCGACCATATTTAAAATAAATCTCAGGCAAGTTCTCATATTCCACCCTCTGCATCTCACCATTAATTTGGACCATAGAGATGAGAGGATCTTTTAACACGCTGGTATTGTAATCTATCTTCATAATAGGCCCAATCGCTTCAGCTATGTCTAAGAGAACTTTCTTCGAATAATATTGCAGAGGGAGTTCTGGTAATCGAATCTAGACAGTAGTGCTTTTGACATCACCATTAGTAACCTAAAAAGCAGGCGTCCATTTCTGAACCAATAAATTGACAATCCAAGGTCCTCCATAGAGCGCTTTTCTGTAATCTCCTTCCGTAGCAAATTGCACTAAGAAGAATCCTATTTTGACGTCCAAAATCTTCGCCTCCATAAGATTCCAAAGCGACTGAAGTCTCACACTCAAATCTTTGTAACCAATGGTCCTTCCTAGTAAACTAACAACCACCTTCCTGCCAAGAGTATTTGAGAGCTTCTTCTTAAGGACATCCTCCATTGAGGATTCCATGACAGTTCCTTGAATAAGGCAATAACGATAAGCCGTTGCACCAGGGACCTCTGTCCTCAGTCTTACTTTTTCTTAGCTCGATCATCAATCGCCTGGGGTGGAGAGCGTTCATTGCTAGAGAGAGTCTCATCTCTTTCCTGTAAAAAGTCATCAAATTTGACAGTTTTTTTTAATTGACTGTACATGGACCGGCATATATGGTGCTGATTTTTGACAGTCAACATTTTGCAATTGAATTCTATTATGACAAAAATGGGTATCATGTATGCCGATTTTTGACACTATATTTTTTTTTTACTATAATACTAAATTTTTAAATATTTTAAAAAATAACTTCATTAAAAAAAACCCTAAAAATATATTGCTATAAAGCAAGAAAAATTAATTTAAGATAAAATGCACAAAGAAAGAATGGAATGAAAAGAAATAATTCTCATAACTTTTTCTTTGATTTTGAGGGAGAGAAAAAGGCACCAAATTCATGGATTTTATTTTTAAACCACGAAGGACCTGATTTAGTAACGAATATGCTGCATTTTCAAGTTATAATTTATTTCACATTATTTCATTTTTTATTTGGTAGTAAAATTATGGGCATAGGATTTGATTAGAAGTTCATCAGGAGGAGAGGAAAGAAGAAGAGGAAGAGAGTTTTTTTTTTTTTTCTGCATAAATTTTCTTGAAAGCCAAATAACGTTTTCCCCTCTTTTGATTTCATTTTCTATGAAGGCAAACATTTTTTTTTGTTTTATTATTATTTCTTTTCAATTTTTCAATGTGAGTGCTATCAAGGATGCCACCTAATCAAATTTTAAATTCAAAATTTATATCGAGAGAGAAGTATATGTGGTGAATGAGATTTTTCATTCTCGTTGGGTATTGTTAGTGCCATTAATCAAATATGAATTCCGTCCATTTTAAAAGTAAAATTGCACCACTTTAATGATTATAAAATGACTCCAAAAGAACACATAGAGAAGGATTTCCAATAGTTTGAGGGTAAAATGACACCATAGCTTTTATATATATATATATATATATATATATATATATATATATATATATATATATATATATCAACCAAAAAGAAATGTAGGCTTGGCCGATGTAGATATACAAATAAAATTTTTTGAACATCTAGGAGGGCGAAAAAGGGGATAATTCTAAATATTATGTTATTAACTAATACATAATTTTAGAATTAAGGGCTACGTAATACTTTATAAAAAGTTTGGATTAATAATGCCGCTGTAGTTTCAATCCAATTAATTCTTAAAAGTTACTATTTGCAATTTTATTGAATTAATTTTTTTAACTCCATGGATTTGATTCGATTGAAAAAAAAAAGCATAATGAACAAATCCAGAAAGTAAAAGGAAAAACCAGCTAGAGCAATACTTCAAAGAAGAATGAAGAACAGAGCTTCTTATTACTCTGTTACTTATAAATCACGTAAAAAAAACAAACAGTTAACTATATATACAAATAGAAACACTAACCATGGTTAATGACCTAGAGTTAATTAACTTAACAATAACTGCTATGTAACCTGACTATAAGAAAACGACACAGTATTACTAACTAAAGAAACAACAAGCTGTTATAACAGAAACAGCAAGCTAAATTACACTAAAACAGCAAGTTGTTTTAGTGTATATAGAAAATCGAAGCTACACACACTAAAACAGCAAGCTGTTTTAGTGTATGTAGTAAAACAACAAACCACTTGAATATTTTTACACTCCCCCCTCAAGATGGAGCTTGGTGAAAATCCACTAAGCCCAACTTGAACTTGAGCTTGTTGAACAAAGGACCATTCAATGCTTTTGTGAATAAATCTCCCACTTGCAAAGAAGAAGACAAACCTTCAATTGATTCCTTACAATGTGACAATCAATATCTATATGCTTCGTACGCTCATGAAAAATAGGATTAGCTGCAATATGCAAACACTACAACAAAATTGCAAATTAGCGACTGAAAATTCCGTCGCTAATCACCATTTTTCCGTAACAGTCGCTAAAAGGCCAGTCGCGAATATATTAGCGACGAAATTCAAATTAGTCACTAAAAATTTCGTCGCTAATGTATATCCCTAATTAGTTGCCGGTATTATAATAATATTTGGTGACAGCAATATCCGTCGCTAATTTCGTTGCTAATTATAAATTTACTTTAAATTTAGCGACGAAATGTTAGTCGCTAATTATTTCTTAAATTATATCTATTACACATTAGCGACAGTTTTCTGTCGCAAATCCGTCGCTAAATTATTGCATATTTGAATTTTTTTCCCATGCATTTTAAAATTTTAATTCTGTGTACAATGATCGCTATTTATTTATTTTCATCATGTACATAAGATTGATCTCACACACACAGACATATTGATTCGAAATCATAATATATTCCAAAATACACATATAGAAAATTATTTGAAACTTTACATAATATTATCCTCAAAAATCTCTTATAAAACAACAAAATAATAATAATAAATACCAGACAATCACCATCAACTAGTTTATTATCAATGGCAAAGCCTCTCCATCCAGCATCGAGTTCTTTTTCTCCTGCCAGGTATTTTGTCGCATATGCATCTCCATTCTCATCCACCAACATAATAAATTAATTGCGAGAAGGAAAGTGATCTTTGCAAAACTCAAGTGGTATACCCTATCAAAATGTTTTAAAACCAATGACCATGTTATTGTTTATCAATTCCTAATTATATTTTCTTAAATTTGTATGAAAATGGATGCATCTCCATCTTTGTGGGACAAAGTGAGTATACTATTTAGCTTCTCCCCCAACAATTTCTTTGACTCCATTTAGACATAAATCTTCACCTCTATTCACATCTATTTCCTATCTACAGCCGCATGCATATCATTCTTATCCTTCACTATCTTAAATTTCAGAAATCTAATATAGTTTCAGTTTCATTTCTTTTGCCTATCCATACTCTTTTGACACGCTCAGCTAATACTAAAGAATACAGCTCAGGAGTAAGTTAATAAGGTACTATATGCCTACCACAGATATCAGTGATTATAAAGCACTTGTCAGTAAAAAAAGCTGAATATATGTTGCTTACTTCCTATCCTGGCAGAAGAGTATACCTGAAATTTGGCTTTCCTGGTGGCAAAAAGGTTCTCAATCAAAAACTGAACCCTCTTGTCAATATCTCCTTCATGGAGAATGCCACGGAAACGCTCAAATGCCCCTACAAACATCAGCGACCATAAATATCAAATTAAAGTTGCAGCATAAAAATAAAAACTGAGGCATGACATAAACTGCATTTTGCATATTATAAATGGATAAACATCACTTTAAATTTCATTTTTAACAAATCCATGAAGGAATTACATAGAATTACACAATGGAATTATCATAGTTTCATCCTTATCCTTCTAGAAAGAAAAATTAACACTATAATAACGGTATGAACTATTAACTTTTCAGTTGAGAAGCAACAAACGAAACTAATACCACATAATTCACCAGTAATTGCCTAACAACCAGCAATGACAATGCTGCTAGCCAAGGTGCTTACAATTTCTAGTGTTAAGTTAGAAATATCTTATATTCCATATGAGGTTTTGGCTGCTCATGATCAGTCTAGATCTACATATGGACAACTCGAAGAGATTATCATGTGTATTGTGTCTTACAAATTACTTATAATCCTTAGCAGTTTTCCTTTATACTTAAAAACAGCTCCAATAAAAATAGTTTATCAAGGTTTGACTGGCTGTTGAAAGCCACAAACAACATTTCCATAAACAGTAATGTGAAAATATAGAACCACTAGTGGTGCTCAGTGTCAATATGTTCAGCTAGGCAGGGCCATGCTAAGCCAGGGCCCTTATTTTTCAACCACAGGACCAAGAATTTAATAAAACATAAGGTTTTAAATTGCTACTAGCCTAACAGATGGCATGGAGATCCAAACGCAAAACAAAAAATCATGTAAATAAATTTCTCTTTTATATCAATAATGTTTCAGACTCTTCTATAAAATAGCCCAAAGTAATAAGTCACTAATGTTTATATTTAGAGTATTAATATGTTCAGGTAGGCAGGGCCATGCTAAGCCAGGGCCCTCATTCCTCAACCACAGGACCAAGCATTTAACAAGAAACATGTGCATTTTAATTAAGCTTCCCAGTAAGAAAACCAGAAGAAAAACGAAGTGGGAAAAATATTCAAAAACTAACCCTGAAGATTTCAAGTCTTGCACCAACTCCTCAGCCTGCTTGTAGTTCCCATCAGAAGAGTAAGCATTTAGTAAAGAACTATAGTGAAATAGATTAGGCGAATGACCTTCACTTTTCATCTGATCAAAGTAGCTTTGTGCTTCTTCACAGTGATTATTTGAAGCACAAACTGCCAAAAGAGTGCCATACATCATGCTATCCATCTGTAGTCCATTATACTTCAGTTCTTGAACAATTTCTAATGCCTTAGAATTTCCATTTTTGAGTTTAATGCAACCTGCAAGCAGCTAAGGATAACAAAAGAGACTAGTGATGAGTACAATCCACATGTCAAAAATTTATAATGAAAATCTCTTTTCCTTAGTGGACTTTGTGTTGTTGAAATAGCAAATGGGTATAGCCATTGTCAGAACCAGAAATATAGGTAGGCAAATGAGCTCTTTCTGTAGTTCTGAAATAGTTTTTTTAAATATTTCAAAAAACTTAAGAAATAGCACATAATTGTTAGAAATCTTAATGATTGAAGTGACAAGCATGAATTTAAACAAATTAGCAAGCATTCTAAGTATTTCTCAACTATTAAAATACAAATTTACACACACACATATCTCAATTCCAAAGTTATGCTGGAAATTTTTTTGTTTAAACAAATATTGGCACTTTGAATTATTATTTTTATTTGTAAATCAAACCTTTAAAATACAAATTTACACACACACACACACACACACACACACACACACACATATATATATATATATATATACTATTTTATGAATTGCAAATCCATTTTAGGCAGTGCCCTTACCTATCAATTAGATCTTGCGCTTCAGGGCTCATTTCGTCAGGCACTTGGGGCCAAGGTATCTTTCGATTGAGAATATTATCGAATATTATCTGCAAGCAATACAGGTAATGAGCACACAATAATAAAAGGAACACTAAACCTGTCAATAGCGCCATTTTAGTCGATGAGGACTTATAATTTACATATTTCTCAGTATTTTCACTTTAATGACCAAAGTCCATCAAAAACCCTTAATTTTTGAAACTTAAATAAATCTATTTACTTCTATCATCAAATTCAATATCTCACAATAAAACCTCCCTTCAGCACTACTCATCAAATAAAATCCAGGAAGAAAATGACGGATCCTTTGATTCTCTGTTATTTACTATTAAAACAGACTACAGTTCCAGCCAATGCCAAACAGTCACTGACCGGTGTCTAGCAAGTGTACTAGATCGGCTAGTAATACAGGGAAATATAGATTAAGACCCCAAATATCGTACCCAAGGGAACATGGATTGCTAAGGATAATATCTATGTATGAATTAAATCAACCTGAGATTGTTTCCCAAATGTTTTTTTTATTTGAAAGCAAAAATTAAACAAAATAAACAATTAAACAAAATAAAAGGTAAAACATGAATTAAAAACAAAACAATAACTGAAATTCTTTTGCTAAGGAAACTATCCACCTTAACTTTCATTGTAATGACTTAAATTCAAAGAATAATACCAGTGATTATGGAAAAACTAGTAATAAAGCCAGATATCTTTATTCAAGTCTATCATTCTTAGTATTAAACTCATAGACAAATCTAATACTTAGCATGCAAATCTAGTTTTAACTTCCTAAATATTCATTGAAGCCTTTCTCAAGTGATTCAATTCCAATTCATTCTTGATTCTTCCTCTCTTAGTATTAACCAATAAAATTCATACATAATCATCTCATATTTCGGATAATAATCATGCATAAACATTAAAGAGTTAATCCAAGAACATGCAAATCATTAACTATGTCAAAACCAATTTTTAGTTATTTATTCAATAAACCAACAATCAATCTCAACTCAATCAAGGATAAGAATATGCTTAAAACCAAGAAATAATCAACCGATATTGAAATTAAGCTCAAAATAAAGTCATAACAATACAAGTCAAGGATTCAAGTATCCTTTAGCAAACGTTAAAGAAAACTACTCAAAAGACATGGTTAAAACTAAAAACAAAAGCTTGAATAAAAACTTGAAAACTAAGAACGTAAAAGAAAAACTTTAAGAAAAAACAAAGCTAAACTAAGGATCTGATCTCTCTATCTATCTCTCTCTCTCTCTTTCTTCTGTGTTTTGGGGCTCTATTTATAGGCAAAAACGTGGTAGATTTCTTCCAAAATTGCAGAATCAGAATAGGAAAGGAAGTCTGCTCAAAACAGGAAGCTGACGAATCCTTCGCGCAATGGGAGAGTAAAATCACGTGGCCACGCATCCTTTTGCATTGAGGAACACGTGGTCACGTGTCCATATAGTCTTCCTCACACGTGGCCACGTGTGAATTTGGCCTTGGGTCACACGTGGTCACGTGTCTTGCTTATTTTCTCCCTTGTTTCTTCACTTCTACTTCACTTGGCTACATTACTCTTCATTTTACTCTTACACGTGGTCACGTGTAAATTCCTTCAATATCTTCACGTGGCCACGGCTCCATCCTCTGAACTAAGAGCTAGTTTTCTCGCTTAAACTTCCAATATTTATGCTTTTGGCCCAAAACTTTGCACTTTTCACACTTTAAGCCCTTTTTCATCATTTTAGCCCTGAAAATCATGCAAAACACAGAATTAACTCTAAAAACACAAAACTAACAAATTAAACTCAAATTAAACCTAATTAACACAAAATTAACTTAATCAAACACATAAAAACATACTAAAACATCATATAATTCACCATTATCAGTCACCAAAATCATAAAAGTCCCATCCCTTTCCAAATTTATCCTGAAATTCGGCATTCAGTTGTAGAAAGATATTTCCCATGCATGTCAATCTCAATGATCAAAGAAAGATGTTAAATGCAATAAGGAAAAGATAGAGAAACTAACACTTCATACTCATTTCATAAAGCCTAAAAAACATAAAAAAAATAAAAAACCTTTATCCATTGTTCGGACAAATATAGATACTTAAACTCACTAGAACAAAACACACACCCAGTGCTCACAACCATGCACATAGACACGTGTATAGAAACATCAAACATCAAGAAAGCGAAGGACAAAGAAGAATTTCATTAAAAAGTAATGGTAACCTGGGGATGCTCTGCATTAAAAAGGTGGAATACCAACAATCAACTCAAACAGAATGACACCCACAGTATGGAGTGATATTCCTTTAGATTCTTTCAAATAGCTTAATACCAGTGACAAGAATCTGCTGTTCAGTGGCTTGGTCAACAAAAGGCTAAAAGAACAAAGAGATAAAGAGTAAAGACCTGAGCTTGGTGGGCTTAGGCTTGCGCTTGTTAGGCAGAGGGTTCTTGATGTCGTTGATCAGGTACAACTTCGGCAGCTTCTCAACTGTAGCAGCAGACTTTGGCTTGGGGTCGTGTTTAGGGAAAACGCCACCGTTTTTGGCCTTAATTGCCCACAAACCCCTCTTGTGATACATCTTAGACCTAGACTATTTTCTGACTCCTCGAACTAAATCGAGATTCCTTGTCACCTTCGACGTCTTTCTTGGAGCCATTGCTTACGGTTAGGGTTTTTGCTCCTCTCTGTGTTCCATCTCTCTCTCTCTCGTACACTCTGAACCCACAATATGGAGTGATATGAACCCTAAAAACCCTGAATGAGATATGCAGGTTGTGGGCTTGGGTTAGACAAGATATATTTTATAAAAAAAGTGGCTCCCGTTCTTAATATATGACAAATTATAAGTCATAAATAATTACAAAATGAAATGTAACAATATAGTCATATAAATAGAAAAATGTAGATTCAAAAATTAATTAATTTAAAAGAAAGTCCAATAATGCTTGGCTTATAAATTGACCTTTTGGGTTTGTAACAATTACTATTAGTTTATTCAATAAATTAAATTATTAT
Source organism: Excoecaria agallocha (assembly GCA_037975025.1). Lineage (NCBI taxonomy): Eukaryota > Viridiplantae > Streptophyta > Magnoliopsida > Malpighiales > Euphorbiaceae > Excoecaria > Excoecaria agallocha. Next base: position 9,553,451 of record CM075816.1, read on the forward strand.
TTATTTTGAAACTAATAAATTAAATTATTAATTTGATAAATAAATAAATATATTAATTTTTTAGCCAATAAATATGATACCTGTCATGTAGAGGACACATAGTGCTAAAGAAAAGAGAGGTGCGATTGGGATCAATATTTTGATCAATCCAGTGGGCCCAAGTCCTGAGACTCTTTTCGAATGCTATGTACCGTTCGATTTTATTATACTCTGTGTTCCCTTTATCGAATGATCCTTGCCTTTTTCGTTAATCAAAAATATATATTTTAATTCATAAGATTAATAAAAAGGAATTAAGAAATAATATTACCCTAATAAATTTTTTCTGTTAAAAATATATTTTTAAATTTGTTAGACTAAATATATTTTTTAAATTTGATTATGGTTTAAATATACATCAATTTCACACTTTTTAACTTTTTTATGTAAATATGCTATTCTAGACAATAAAAATATATTTTACCAAAATATAGTATAAATCTAGCATTTCACAAATAAAAGATATATTTTTTACTGAAATCTAATACTTGTAGCAATGAATCTAACAAAAACCGTGGGAGACTTTCTTTCTCCGATCTGTTAGTTGCCGGTGAGTAAGGAACGACAGAGAACATTAGGAGAATCGCCTCGCCGTAGGGAGTTGTTCGGTGGTAGTAACTTCACCGTCTGCCTTCGCGACTCGCCGGAGCAAGGAAAAAGGAACTTCAATATTCTAACGGAGAAAGAAAGAAGACGACGCTGACGAAGATGACCGGCGATGGGTTGATTCTTTTCACCGTAGTCTGCGCCGTTGAGAGGCGGCAAGGAGGCGACGGTAGTCGGCGTCCCTTCCTATTCTACCTCTACCGATCTCCCCCACGATCTGTTCTCCCCCCTTTTTTTATAGCCTCAAAATGCCACTATCAATTAATGACCACCACTTTTTCTAGATCCCAAATTTTCTAGGCTCTTACATTTTTTATCATTATTATTATTATTATTATTATTATTATTATTATTATTATTATATACTTAATTTAAGTTAATTGTGATTTTGTAAATTAAAATGTATTTTAATTTAACAAATTTCATCATTTTATCCTTGTATTCAAGGATAATTTTGAAAATATATATAACTAAAATTTTTAATAATTTAAAATTTGCTCAAAATTTTAAAAAAATAAAAATAAATTATACATTTTTCATAATCATTTTAAATGAAATAATAAATTTTATATTTTTATTATTATATAAATATTTATATTTATTATTTTTCATAATACGACTATATAATAATTATATAGAAATCAATAAAATTCCTAATAATTTAATATTTAATTTAAATTTTATAAAATAAAAACAAATTACAAATTATTATTATTTTAAATGAAATAATAAATTTTATATTATTATTTTATAAATATTTATTTTTATTAATCTTGAACACGCAAATATATAATAATCGTAACAGTTAGTTTATTATTATTATTAAAAATGTAAATTTTCTAAATAAATAACTTTAGATTTTGGTATAATTGATAAAAAATTATTATCAACTTATAAAATAATTTATAATTTTTTGTTACAAAAGAAAATATTCATTTCATATGGTCTATATTAAAATTACTTGAAATTATACATAAACCATGGAAGTGAAATTAAAAAACTTATTTTTTAATTTATTTGCAACGGATTAGCGACTAAATACTTTCGTCGCTAATTATATTGCCGTAACAAAATACTAATTAGCGACAGAAACATTTTCGTCGCAAAAAAGGCGCTAAATTTTCCCTCCAAAATTAGCGACAAAACTAAAATTTCTGGAACTAATTTCATGAATAAAAAATTATAAAATTTAGCGACGGCAAAATTTGTCTCTAGTTCCGTCGCAAAACATGGCGCATATACTTTTCGCCAATAATTAGCGACTGTTTATTAATTCCATCGCTATTTCATCGCAAGAAAGAAGAAAATATCCATCTCACGACGGAATTATAAAACAGTCGCAAATCCATCGCAAAATTAGCGACTGAAATGGTGTCGTCGCTAATTGGCAGTTTTTTTGTTGTGAAAGCAGCTTGGTTATCACACTTCAAAGAAATAGGAAGCTGCAAAGAAATTCCCAGGTCATGAAGAACATAAGAGATCCATTGAAGTTCACACACTACAACAGCCATACTCCTATATTCAACTTCTGCAGATGATCTAGAAACTATTACTTGTTTTTTTGACTTCCAAGAAACCAAAGAACCACCCAAGTAAACACAGAAACTAGTAACTGATTTTCTGCTATCAACACAGGCAGCCCAATCAGCATCTGCATAAGCCTGTATTATGAAGTCATTTCCTGCAGGGAAGAAAAGACCCAAAGAAGGACAACTCTTCAAATATTTGAGAATATGCATAACACAATTCCAATGAACATCTGTAGGCTGATTCACAAACTGACTCAAAAGATGAGTAGCAAATGTAAGATCAGGCCTAGTAAATCCCAAATAGAGCAATTGACCAATTATCCTCCGATATTCCTGTTGTTTCTCCTCTGACAATGCAGTTCCACTAGAACAAGAAAGCTTTAACCCCTTAGGAAGAGGAGTAGCAGCAGGTTTACAACCTAACAAACCGACGGAGAGAAGCAAATCAAGAGCATACTTTCTTTGGTTCACATAAATTCTAGCAGCAGATCTTGCTAGTTCCAAACCAAGAAAATACTTAACATGGCCAATGTCCTTGATAGTAAACTTATCATCAAGAAACTGTTTAACCGCAACAAGCATCTCCTCTGAATCTCTAGTTAATAACATATCATTGACATAAACCAAAATAGTCATGAACACATAATCTTTGCAATACACAAACAAACAATGATCATGAGCAGACTGTTATAAACCAAACTTCTACAACTGAGATGTCATTTTCAAATTCCACTGGCGAGAAGCTTGTTTTAACCCATACAACGACCTTTTTAGCTTACAAACTTCTCCAACCTTAGCTTTCGTGTAACCACTAGGGGGTAGCATGTAGACTTCTTCATCAATAAAACCATGCAAGAAAGCATTGTTTATATCAAGCTGATAAAGACTCCAATTACGCGCTACTGCCAGGGCGATGAATATTCTCACTGTGACCACCTTCGCTACTGGTAAAAAACTATCTATAAAATTCACCCCTGGTACTTGGTTATAACCCTTATCAACTAGTCTAGCCTTATACTTATCTACCGAGTCATCAGCCTTTAACTTTTTCTTGTAGACCCATTTCGAACCAATGGCTTTTTTATTAGGTGGCAGAGACGTCAATTCCCAAGTCTCATTCCTCTCCAAGGCATTTAACTCTTCTTGCATTGCATGCTCCCACTAAGCACTTGATCCAGACATATCTTGATCAAATATGGATCATCCCACTGATAATGCCTTGCATTCACTTTTAGTTTCTTCTTCTGTTACCAAGTGAAGTCCTTTGGTAGATAACCTCCTGCAAGATAATTAGCAATATTAGCATACCAAGGATCTGAACCTATATAAGCATAAATAGCACAAATATGTTCATCAAAAAATAAATCAAAAATTTTTCCCTTTTCTATGTGAGCATGATCTAATCTAGATAGATGGTCAGCTATAAAGTTTTTAGCTCCCTTTTTTATTTTTGATTTCTACATTAAATTCCTGCAATAGTAAAACCCATATAATAAGCCTTATTTTGGAATCTTTCTTAGCAAAAAGGTGTCGAAGAGCTGTATGGTCCAACCATTCTGTGACTTTGGATCCTAAGAGATATGGCCTAAATTTTTCAAAAGAAAAGACTATGGAAAAAAATTCTTTCTCAGTGGAGGTATAATTCATTTGAGCTCTAGTGAGTGTATGATTGGCATAATGGATGGTATGAAAAATCTTCTCCCTCCTCTGTCCTAAAACTGCTCCTACTGCATAATCATTAGCATCACACATTATTTAAAATGGTAAGGTCCAATCCGGTGATGCTATTACTGGTGCTGTATAATAAGTATGAATTATATTATATTTTTAATGTGTTTTAATGTGTTTAGCATGATAATTTGGATTGATTTGGTTAATTTAGTGTTTAAATTTCTTAAATAATACTTTATGAGCTTAATTAGTTAATTTGTTGTTTTTAGGTTCTTATTTGAAGAAAAAAAGAATTTACAAGTGCTAAAGTGTAAATTTAGCAATTGAAGGCTTTTTATTAAAGAAAAACTTCATCTTGTAGTCCAAAGGCTAGTCACTCGGTGGAGTGAATCCTTCACTCTACTGAGTGGTCTAAAGAGGAAAAGAAAGAGTTGTGCTGATCAGTCTAGAGAGCAATCAACTAGTGGAGCAAATACCTACTCTACTGAGTGAGACAAAAAGGAAATAAGGCATGGAAAGCACCACTCGGTGGAGTGACATACTCACCCTACCGAGTAACTTAAAAAGATCAAGGACAGAAGAGCTTCACTCGATAAAGTGAAATGTCACTCTACCGAGCTCAGTTATGGAAATCGAATTGGACTCTAATTCTTACTGGTTTGGGAAGTTTCAGCAGTCGATATTCTTCCAGTTTGAGGCTATAAAAGAAACAATGAACATTAGTTGAGGAGAGTTTTTTTTTTTACCAATTAACACTTTAGTTTACTTTCATTTTGCATTTAGGGTTAGAAACTACAATTAAAGTCTCTGTAAGAGTTTTAAGAGCAGTGAAAATTCTAAGTGTTTGTATCGTTTTCTTTTACTCATTTTTCTTTCATTTTCAAGATAAAGGGTGAGTAGTTCTTGTACTTTTGCTAAAGGATACTTGAATCCTTAACTTTATATTGTAATGACTTAGTTTGCACTTAATGTGATACAAGTTGATTACTTCTTGGTTTTATGCAAATTCTTACCCTTGGTTATTTATAATTTGATTGTTGACTTATTTAAATTAATAATTGATGATTGATTTATGCATGATTATTGGTTTTCATGTTCTTAGGTTAATTTATTAGTATTAATGCATGATTATGTTTTGAGTTAAGATGTAGTTGTATTTTGGTAATAATAGATTAAGACTAAGAGAAGTTAAAATCAAGAATAGATGAAATTAAATTTACTTGCAAAAGAGTTTAGTAGACATTTAAGAGGTTAAAATCAAATCTTTATGCTAACCGTTGAATAATTATGAATAGGAAAGGTTTAATGCTTAAGAATGGTATTCTTGTGTTGAAATATCTTGCCTTTTTCATATGATTTCTTCATGATCACTTGTGTTCTCTTTTTGATTAAGTCATTATAATATAAGTTAAGGTGGATAGTCATTTAGTGAAAGTTGCTCTAATATTACGTATTACCTATTTTGTTTACTTGCTTACATTTAAGTTTGAGTTTAATTGCTTTAATTTCTGTTTGTTTGCTTTAGTTTATTATTTAAATTTTTGTTTTAGTTTAGTTACTTATCAACCATTGCAACTTTGGGATTTTCCTTCTCTCTCACACATAATTTTCATTCTAAAAATCTAAAATTTTTCATACATATATAAGTTTTCCTTGGGTTCGATATTTGTGGGTCATAATTATATTTTCTTATATTACTAGCCGATATAGTACACTTGCTAGACACCGGTCACTGAAATTAACTTTTTCTTTAGTAAATTGAAAGCCTGCAAACACTCAGTATCAAAGTTAAATATAGCATCTTTAAGCAGCAAATTAGAAAGCGATTTTTCAATTTTCAAAAAATCCTAATAGACTAACGATAGAAACAGGCATAACCAAGAAAACTCTTAATAACTTTAACACTAGTAGAGGGAGGCAATTTAGCAATCACATTTATTTTAGCCTTATCCACTTCAATTCTCTTTTCACAAATCTTATGCCCTAAAACTATACCTTCCCTCACCATGAAGTGATATTTTTCCCAAGTAAGGACAAGATTAGTTTCTTTACATCTTTTTAAGACCGAAACAAGGTTATTCAAGCAAGAATCAAAATCACAACCATACAAAGTAAAGTCATCCATAAAAACTTCCATAAATTTTTTGATAAAATCATGAAATATGGCCATCATACACCTTTGAAAGTGGTTGGGGCATTATAAAGACCAAATGACATTCTCGTATATGCAAATGTGCCATAAGAGTATGTGAATATAGTCTTTTCTTGGTCTTTCGGTGCCATAGGTATTTTCATGTATCCCGAATAACCATCTAAAAAATAGTAAAATCTATTCCCAGCCAACCTCTCTAGCACTTGGTCAATAAAAGGTAAAGGAAAATGATCTTTCCTAGTGGCATTATTCAATCTCTTATAATCTATACACACACTCCATCCTGTCACTGTACGTGTTGGAATGAGTTCATTTTTTTTCATTAGTTGTCACAGTCATAACCCCCTTTTTAGGAAAACATTGTACTGGACTTACCCAACTACTATCAGAAATGGGATAAATAATACCTGCATCTAGTAGTTTGAGTACCACCTTTTTCACCACTTCTTGCATTGCTAGATTTAGTCTCTTTTGGGGTTGTACAACTGGTTTGAAGTCATTCTTTATAGGTATTCGATGTTTACAATAACTGAGACTAATTTCCTTTAAGTCGGATGTCTCCCAACCGATCGCTCCTTTATGCTTCTTCAACTCTTCCACAAGCATCTCTTCTTCCAAACCTATCAAAAGTGAAGAAATAATTACTGGTTTAGCATTATCTTCCAAAAATACATATTTTAAATGTGAAGAAAGAGTTTTAAGTTCAAATTTGTTTTCTCCCTTAGGAGGGCATGGCTTATCCTTAGGTGATCCTTCCTCATTATGCTATTTTTCTAACTTTTCTATCAGCTCCTCTTCTTCCTTTCTAGCTTTTTCCTTGTTCCTTAACTGCATCAAACTATCTTTTAGTGCGTCATCTAACAAAATTTCCTCCTGTTTCTCCTCCACACATTCCTGAACACTATCCAAAAAGCAAATGGACTCTTTAAAGTCATAAGATGAGTGTTTCATCACCTTATTCACATTAAAGACCATTTCTTCCTCATTAAACCTCAAGGTAACTGTTTGTCTATGTACATCGATCAATGCTTTTGCCATGTTCAGAAATGGTCTTCCCACTATCAATAGCATCTTGCGATCTTCCTCCATATCCATGACTACAAAATTAACCGAAAATATAAAATTTCCCACTTTTACCATTAAGTCCTCAATAATACCTTTTGGTCTCTTTATAGATATATGTGCCAATTGTAGTGTCATTCAGGTTTCCTTGATATCACCTAAATTCAATTTCTTGCAAATTGAATAAGGCAATAAATTAATACTAGCACCCAAATTATATAATGCATGTCTAACAAAATTCCCTCCTAATTCGCATGGTAACGTAAAAATACTAGGATCCTCTAATTTTTCAAGAATTTTATTCATTAAAATTATACTATAGTTTTTAGATAATTAAACGATTCCTACACCCTCTAAATTTTTCTTATTCAAAGGTAACTCTTTCATGAACTTAGCATATTTAGGCATGTAAAATAAGGCTTCAGCAAATGGTAAGTTTACATGTAACTTTTTAAATATGTCTAAAAATTTAGTTAATTGTTTATTATGCTTTTCTTTCCTAGCTAGAGATGGATAAGGTAATTTAGATTCATCAAGCACGGTGGAAACAAGCTTTTCCTTACCCTTATTTTTCTCAACAATAAGAGATATTTCATCATTAAATTTAGGTTTATAAATACTTACCTTTAGTGTCGATTCCACCAAATTTAAAGATTTTTTTCCATTTTTAGCCTCTTTTACCTCTTTTCCACTTCTCAAGATGATTGCCTTCACTTCCTCCTTAGGGTTCCTATCTACATTAGATGAAAAAGTGCCATGTGTCCTATTTGAGATAGAATTTGCAAGTTGCCCTACTTGAGTTTTAAATTTCTAATTAAGGTATCTTGATTTCTAATCCAAATATCTTGTGATTTTCACCTATCATCTTGATTAGTCATAAAATGACGACTGGGTGGTCATAAAGCTAGCAAATATTTCCTCTAAGTTAGGTTTCCTATCTTGTGTGGGTTGAGGTCTAGCTTGAAAACCTAGGGGTTGATATATGGATGGGTAGTGTGGTTGGACTTAGGCTTGGTTAGGCAGGTGGTTGTCGCTATGGGAAACTATATTTTCATTAAAGTGAGCCCTACGTTGATTATTAGATGTAGATGCATGATTACCTTCTCTCTATAAAAAATTAGGGTGATTCTCTACCAATGATTATAGGTATTGATATAAGGTTTCAATGTATTTACCTCTTCCACTGATGTACCTAAGCTCTCCTCACTCTTAATTTTAGGTGTTACATGTTTTCTAGCATAAGTGTTACATGATTGAGATAAAGATGACACATTTTGAATTTGTAAACCACTTACCTCTTTCTTCAATGAATCTATTTCTGCCTTTAGCATGGCTACCTCATTTATACTATGTATAACTTGCTTCTTTTGCATGGTCCTTGTATGTAATGGCTTCAACATCGGGTTAGCCGTGAATAGTACCTTCCGGCAGTGAATAGTATTTTTCGGACCCGAAAGGACACCCAAAAGTTGAAAATATTTTATTGGACCATTTGAAAAGAATAGTCATGGTGAACCTATGGTTGAAATTTGAAGTGAATTTGAGGTCCAATGGGCCTCGAAAAGTCAAAAATACGAAAAAGGTAGTGAGTCAATTTCCCTGGTAGGGAAAGGGACTTAATTTTGCTTAAATAATTAAAAATAGTAAACGAACTCCAAATATCACCAGATTTTGCATGTCTACATGAATTTTTATGTAGAATATTTTGGTGATAAGAATGGAATTTTTCGGTGATACCGGCAATTGTCAAATAGGACCGATAAGTTTGAATCGGACCGATAACGGACTCCGATTGAGCCAAAAATTTACGTCCTATCTATTTTTGATGTTTTAAGAATTATGGAATCAAAATTGAAGTGATTTGGAGTGAGGAAGTGAGAGTTTTCTAGTTGGGCTTTTGAAAAATGAAAATTGGGCTTTAAATTAAAATAGTTAGGCCCATTAGAATTGGCCCAATTTTGGCCCATTAGAGTGCTATATAAGGCAGAAATATCTGTAGAATTCCAGCAAATTCCACTTTCTTCTTCAGCTTCTCTTTTGGCCGAGACACCCTCATCCTTTTACTCTCTCAAATTTTTTCATTTATCACTCAATTTTTCTTGAAAATTCAAGCATCCTAACCCTAATTCCACCCCTCTAGATGATTAATCAAGCTTCAAGCCTTTGATTGGATGGAAGGAAGCAAGAGAAATCAAGAAGGAAAGGCTTAGGGATCAAAAGGAGGTAAGAGAATTTCAAGATTTTAAATTTATTTAAAGGTACCTCTAAGTAGTTTTAGGTACCTAGAATCCATTTTTATGGTTAAATTGGGCTAATAAGGTTGATATCATAATGTTTTTTTTTTTAAGAATTCGGCTCCCATTGGTTTTTATGGTGAAGGATGGATTTCTTTGGTGTCAAGTGAAGAAAAGTGAGGCTTATGGAAGATTAAGCTTGGAAAAAGGTAAGTGACTACAAAATCCCTTAATTTCCCATTTAATATGAATTTTTCTTGATTATGTAACCAAAATAAAAATTTGTAAAATTGTTAATTAATGCAATTATGATAGGATAATTGCAATTGGATTAGAGAATTGATGAATGAAAAGTGAAAATGAAAGAAATAAAAATATTTAGCAAGAAATTTAATGGTGGCCGAAATTGATAATAAGGAAAAATGGTGAGAAATTTGCATGTAAATGATGTATGTTAGTTTAAAATAATTGTAGACATGATAATTAAGGTCAATAAATTTTTAGAGAATATTTAGAAATTATTTGGAAATTTTAAAGGTTATGTATAGGGTATGTATTGAATGAAAATTGTGATTTATTGTGAATTAAATGATTATTTTGATGAAAAATGTCAATGACCAATAAATAATGCATAAATGAAATTTATTAGAATTTATTTAAGTTATTGAAATTTTATTGAAATTTTTATGTGTATATGTACAATGAAAATAATTGAAATAGTGATGCATAATTGTATAAAAATGACAAAAGTGATGAATAAATAGGAAAAATAAATTAATGTCAAAGACGAGAAATAAAAAGTCAACCGACAGATTTTTCGCAATAATAGAAAAATGAATTATTGGCAAATAATTCATAAATAAATGGAGATGATGAAAATAAATCAATACGTAAATAAAAGAAAGATAGAATGAGTTCTAAATTGAAAAAAGGACCTAAATGAAAGAAAATGAAAGTTCAGGGGCAAAATGATAATTTTGCCAAAATGAGAAATTTATATGTAATTATAAGTAATAAAGGTATACTAAGGGTAAAATGGTAATTTAGTACCCCAACAGTGTCAAAAATGGAATTTTTGTGAGTTAGGGACAAAAATATAATTTTACATGACATGGATAAAAATAAGAAGAAATAAATGAATTATAAGTAATAATGTGACTTAAAGTGAAAAAGAAATGAATATAATGGCAATTTAGTAATCATGCTAGTAAAAAGGGCAAAATTGGAAATGAATGAAAAATGAGGGACAAAAATGTAATTTTACCCAAAAATGGTAAAATAAAGAATAAAAGATAAAAAATGCAAGAAATTATATACTAAAAATGAAAATAACTGATTATAATGGCAAAATCGTAATTATGTCTTTGAAATGAGTAAATCGATAGAAAAAGTCAAATTATACATGTTTGAGGCATAAGATAATAAATGATATTAATAAAGTTCTCAATTGCCTAAAAGGTAGAAAATTAAAGATGTGAATAATTTATTAAAATAAATTAGTCAACAAAAAAGTATTAAAATAGTTAATTATTATAAAATAATTCGCCGACGAAATAAAGCCGGCATATCGAATAATTGAAAATTGGATCGAAAAAGAAAAAATTGTAAAAATATCAAGTTTAAAAGTATTGAAAATAATTCGTAAAGAATTATACAAAAAGAATAAAACAAAATTGTGCATTATAATGTTATAATTCATAATTTATAATCTGTACAAAAGACTGAAAAGTTTAAGTATCTGAGCGAATTATCAAAAAATAATTCGCAAAAGTGACTGAAAAAGTAAAAGTGAATAAAAGGATAAAAAGCTATTGATTAGTCAAAGGCACAAAATAGTGCATTTGATCAGAATAAAGTATAGTAATAAATAAAAGAAAGAAATTAAAAGTTTTAAATGTTCAAAAATGTTTGCAATGATATTGATTATGTTTGTCCTTAGCAATAGACAGGTAGTATGGTTCTTGTTTTGGATATAATTGGCTAGCCATAGGGACACCTCTGTACTGCGATGCAAGTCATGGCGACTTGCTTAGCTATGGTTGAGTTCTTTGATCTCCATAGCTTCTGTGAAAGTGTATATGTATCTGTATCTGTATCTGTTATGTGTGACTTGATCTTTCGAGATCATTTCTCTATCTGCTACGTGGGACCTTTAGATCGAGTCCCGTATATCCTTTGTGGGAAATCTGTTATATTGCATTAGGGGCACATCGAAATGAATAAATAAGTACTGTTTCATTGAATTGAATACAGAAAGTTATAACGAAACGATTCGTTTGAAATAAAATGCAAAGTCAAAATAAATCTGTAAAGATTTCTGGAAAGTGTAATTAGTAAGAAAAAGAAAATTTTAATTGATTAGTAATTCTTGTACCATTTACCACTGTAAAGATAATGACGAGTCTAAAAAATAATATTAATTGTCCTGCTTAAAATTAAAAAGGGATGATAATGACAAAAAGTGAACTTAATGCTTAGGTAACGCTTTTCTGAAAGATAAGTTACCTGAAAAGTAAAATGATATAAAGGCATAGAATTATGCAAGGAATGAAAAGTAAAAGATATAAGTTTTAATTAGATAATTAAATATGGATAATGTATAAAAGAAGAAAAAGAAAGTTTTGACTGCAAAGTACTCCAAAATAGCTATATATCGCTTTGCGATGAAGCTTATAAGCCTTTAAATAGTAATGTAATTATTAGATTAAAGTTAAAGTAAAGTAATAGAATAAATAGTAAAAAGTGAAGTCAGAATACCAATACCTATTGCTAATTGAAATGATAGGTAAATAGCTGTGGCTAAAGAATAAAATGAAGGTAATGATAAAAGTGAAAGTAAAGTTAAGAGTTTAGTAACAAAGACCAGTGGTTACCAAAATATGAGTAAGTAATATGAATTCTGATAACTGAAATATAAGAACAATGTTAATTAGAAGCATAAATTACACAATTGTGCTTGTTCTTGGGAAATTCTTGGATTAGTAGTCACCACTGGGCATATTTAATGCTCAGCACGTAGTGTTTACTGCGTGCAGGTTCTGGAGTGTTGCGGGAGCACAGTACATTGAAGGTCCAGATCAAAAGAGAAGATTTCTGTGTTAGTTGGTTTATGCTTTTGGCATGTATATACCTAAACGATTAAGGTAAACTTTGAATTGTATTTTGAATGTATTCTTGTCTGTAATGGATAAATGGCTAGTATAAGTTTTTGATATGATGGTTGGTGTTTGTTTTGAATTGTCTGTAAGACTATGGTTTGTTTTTGGAATTATTGTAAAAGTATTTTCGAGAGGTTTGAGTTGTTCGGTAGAAAAAAAAATTACCAATTTCAGATAAGTTCGCATCGAAAAAGACTGTTCCGAGTAGGGTGTGACATTGTACTTTCCCATTAAGCATTATTGGTAGCCATCTCATCAAGGAGTAAGAAAGCTTCTTCAGGGATCTTTTTCATGAAACTTCCATTTGAAGCTTCATCTAGGAGAGATCTTGTAGGTTGATTCACACCTGCATAGAAAATAGACATTAGTTGATTACAACAATTTCATGATATGGGCAACTCTTTAAGAGTCTTCTAAATCTTTCCTAAGCCTCATGAAATGGATCCTCATATAACTGATGGAAATTATGGATGTTGTTCCTAATACACTGATGTACCAAAGCTCTCTTCACTCTTAATTTTAGGTGTTACAAGTTTCCCAGCATAAGTGTTACATGATTGAGATAAAAATGACACATTTTGAATTTGTAAACCACTTACCTCTTTCTTTAATGAATCTATTTGTGCCTTTAGCATGGCTACCTCATTTATACTGTGTACAACTTGCTTCCTTTGCATGGTCCTTATACTTTACCATTAAGCATTATTGGTAGCCATCTCATCAAGGAGTAAGAAAGCTTCTTCAGGGATCTTGTTCATGAAACTTCCATTTAAAGCTACATCTAGGAGAGATCTTGTAGGTTGATTCACACCTGCATAGAAAATAGACATTAGTTGATTACAACAATTTCATGATATGGACAACTCTTTAAGAGTCTCCTAAATCTTTCCTAAGCCTCATGAAATAGTTCCTCATATAACTGATGGAAATTATGGATGTTGTTCTTAATACTAGCTATTTTGGTAGGCGAAAAGAAATGACATAAAAAATTTTCTTGCATTTGTTGCCATAATTGAATGAATTGACTTGGTAGCATTTGCAACCAATACCTTACCTTAACAATGAAAGTAAAAGGGAATAACTTAAGTCTAATGGCATCCATAGACACATTTGGTATTTGGACCATATCACTAATTTCTAAAAAGATATATAAATGTTGAGCAGGGTCCTTTATCTCCAATTCGAAAAGTTGATTCTTTTGGACTATGGTAATGGTAGTGGGTTTTATCTCAAAGTGTTGATTATAAGGTATCTTAATGGTTTTATAATCTTCATTCCACCTAGGGATAGCATAATCTCTAATGGTTCTAGGCCTAAACCCATTCCCTTGAACTTGGTTATTCATGCCTTGCTCTTCTATCAAAGGTGGATCAGCTATAGGTGGGTCATAGAGAGGGTGGTTATTAAGGTTATTAAGGTTGTTATGTTCCTACTCTTTTAAATTCATATCTATTTGCCTTAATCTCCTAATCCTATGAAATATCCTCTCTATCTCAGGGTTAATAGGCAAACTTGGATTACCTCATACCATAAACTATTGACACCTATAAATAATAAAAGAATAAAATTTATAAAGAATGAAGAATAAAAAGGAAGAAGAAAGACACACAAAATTCACTTGAAAATCTAAAAAAAAGGCCAATGTTTTCCCGACAACGATGCCAAAAACTTAACCAGTATTTAACAAGTGTACTAGATCGGCTGGTAATATATGAAAATAATTTAAGACCCTGAATATCGTACCCAAGGAAAAATGTGTAAGTGTAAACTTGTTTCAGATTTTACAATAAACACTGTGTGCTAAGAGTAAAATAAATCCCAAGTTTTATGATAATGAAAGTTTAAACAAACTAAAAATAAAACAGTAACTTAATAATTAACGTAATAAGGTCAAAATAATTGAGCAAAGAATTAAACAGAGAATTCTAAAATTAAACAAAGCAAGTAATATAAATTGGTAAAAATCAATATTAAATACAACTTCTGCTAAATGACTATCTACCTTAACTAATACTACAATAACTCTGCTAAAAAGGAACACAAGTGATTGTGGAAAAACTAGTGATATAAAGCCAGATAGCTTATTCAGACTATCAATGTATTTATTAAACTTTCTTGTTCAGAATAATTCAACACCTAGCATAAGAACCTGGTTTTTAACTCCTAGACATCCATTAAACTCTTTTTCAAGCAAACTTAACTTCAATCTATTCTCAGTTCAACCTTTCTCAATTTTAATCCATTTGTATCAACACAGAGTTACCTCTAATTCAGAAAATAATCATGCATAAATACTAATGAACCAAATCAAGAACATCCATAGCACAAATTATATATGAACCAATTACCAACTATTAATCAAATAAGTTAACAATTGATTTTAACACAATCTGAGATACGAAATTGCACAAAACTAAAAAATAATCAACTTGTATTGAATGAAAGCATAACTAAGTCATTATGATGAGAGTTTAAGGATTCAAGTATCCTTTAGTAAAAGTAAAGGAACTACTCACAATTCATCTTAAACATTTAAGAAAATAAATAAATGAAAATGATACAAACACTTAGAATTTTTCCATTGCTCTTGAAGTCCTTGCAGAGTCTTAAAATTTAGTCTCTAAACCCTCAATGCCAAACTAAAATAAAACTAAAGCTTTTTAATTGATAAGAATTGATTCCTCCCTTAAACTGGTGTTCTTTGCTGCTTAAATAGCTCCAGAATGGAAGAATTTCAATTCCCAAAACTTCTTAAACTAGCAGAAGGCAGAGTCCTATTCAAATTTAACAATTGGACTCAGTAGAGTGATATTTCACTTCACAGAGTGAGGTTTCACACTTCTTGGCCCTTGGAGTGACTCGGTAGAGTGTGTAATCCACTTCATCGAGGGAAGCTTCTCTGCATGTCCTATTCTTCTTATGCTACTCGGTAGAGTGAGCATGCCACTCCAATTGATTTGCTCTCTAGATTGAACAACAAGACTTCATCTTTTTCTCTTTGAACTACTTGGTAGAGTGAGTAATTCACTCCATCGAGTGATTAGGTTTTGGACTGCATGATGAAATTTGGTTTCTTAAAAATCCTTTAATGCTGAATTTACATTTTTGCCCTTGTAATTTCTCCTTTTCCTCAATTACACACCAAAAAACACCAAATTGTCTAATTAAGCTCACAAATTGCTATTAAAGAAATTAAACACTAAAATAAAAAAATTACCCCTAAATTAACATAATAAACACATTAAAAACACACTAATAATATAGTATAATTCATACCTATCATAATACCAAATAAAAATGCCATAGCTTCAGAGGTAGCAGGATTCCATAACCCTATAATTATTTTTTGTCCACACGTAAGAACTTAGGCTTGGGTATCCCTAAAGACCACCCCAAGACCCATAAGGTCAGTACTAATAATCCCAGCATCTACATTTAGCTTGACAACATTAGGAAGAGGTGGAATCCATATCGATCTGCTCCTATCAAAAGTTCCCCCACACCCATCAAAGGAGATAAACACAACTAAAAACTCATCCCAGAGGTTCCTAGCTGAAAAAATAATTTGAGAGCTATTGAGCACAGTGTTTTCATGATAAAGTTTATTCCTAGCAACCCATAGCTGATAACAAATGAATGAGAACAAAGTCGCTTCCTTCAAAGTAAGAAGATCCAAGACTTCTGCCAACCACCATTTGAAGTTCAAAACTTTAGACTGTTGAATATGCGAGTAGCCCATGCCATCCCAAACCATTTGCACAAAAGAGCAACCTTTTAACACATGCAGTGCTGACTCTAAGAAAATATATCTCTAGTAGATGGGAGAAACAGAGTTGATATGAGTATGAAGAACATCTTTTACTGACAACACATTCAAAGACACACGCCATAAAAAATTACAGACTTTAGGAGGGGCATTTATACTCTAAAGACTTTTCCAGGACTTTAGATGTTGATTTCATGAATCTGTGTTAGTGCTACTCTCTTCTTTCAAATTCAAAGCATGTTTGTACCCACTCTTGACAATGTACTGACATGAGTGATGATAAAACTAGACCAACCTGTCTGCATTTCCTGCCAGTCCCACTAGAATATTTTTTATACAATCCACATTAACCGGTAATAGAAGATCGATTATTATATCCCATTTTCAGGTAGCTTCTTGATGATCTATAAGGGAGGCTACTGAAATAAGAGCATTGTCAGGGTAGGGCATTATAATTTTAAAAGAAGAGGGCTGAGGAATCCATCTATCCAGCCAAATATGCAGACTCTACCCATTCCCCACTTGTCAATAAGTGCCCGATTTTAAAAGATCTCTACCTGCAAGGATGCTTCTCCAAGTATAGCTAGAATTGGAGCCATTGAGTGCTTCAAGGAATGTTTATATCGAATAATAATGAGCTTTTAAGACTCTAGCCAAAAGGGACTCGGTTTTGGTAGCCAAATGCCAACTTTGTTTTGCCAACAAAGCCAAATTGAAACCTTCAAAATCTCTGAAACCTAAAACTCCTTCAGCCATTGGCTTACTTATTTGCCTCTAGCTACACAAATGTATCTCTCTTTCACTATCCTTATGTCCCCACTAGAAAAAACAAATCATTGCCTGGAGGTCTTGACAAAAACTAACTAGGAGGAGAAAGATTACATTATATATGTTGGGATATCTTAAGCCACAACTTTAACTAAAATCTCCTTACTCAACCATGATAGTGGTTTTTCTTTTTAGCCTTCTAAATGCTGCCATAATTTGTCTTTAATTTTGGAGAAGATAGCTTTCTTTGACTGCCCCACAACAGTAGGAAGACCCAAGTACAATTCGTGATGCTCTACCATCTTGACTCCTAAATATTGTGTAAGGGTTTCCTTAAGTTTAGTTCTTACACTAGAGCTATAAGAAACTTCAAATTTTCAGAGATTTACTTTTTGCCTTGAAATAAATTCATACATCTGTTGAACATTTAAGATTGCAGCTGCATCTGTAATTAAAGCCCGACAAAAAAGTAAATTATCATCAACAAATAGCAAATGGGAAATCAAAGGAGCTCCATTGCAAATCTGCATCTCATGAAGAGCTCTTGAAGTGATGGCTAAATTCAGCAACCCTGTAAGATCTTTCGTATAGATGAAAAATGGGTAAAAGGATAGGGGATCCCCCTATTAGAGACCACAAGAGGAAGTGATGCATCCAACAGGTTTTCTATTTATAAGAACTGAATAGGTGGCCGATGTCACTAAACTCATAGCTCTCTTAATCCAATTTGTCGAAAAACCCAACTTCTCCATAATCGCTTATAAGAACTACCACCCCACCCGATCATAAGCTTTAACCATATCCAGCTTAATAAACATGAATTTTTGCCTTCCTGTCCCCCCACTTTTCATATGATGGAAAACTTCACAAGCAATTAAAGCATTATCTGTTATCAATCTACCTATGACAAAAGCACTTTGAGTAACATCTATAATATCTCCCAAGATCAATTTCAAATGATTAGCTAGAACCTTTGTAGTGATCTTATAGACCACATTACATAGGCTAATAGGCCTATACTCTGAGATGAATTTTGGTTCCTTAACCTTTGGGATAATATAAATAAAGGTATGGTTAAAATCATCATGTATAGTTCCTCTTTCTAACACCTTCAGCACCACTTTTACCACATCATCTCCTATTGTACCCCAGTATTTTTGGTAAAACAATGGCGAGAACCCATCACGTCTTGGTGCCTTAAAGGGATGCAACATCTGTATTGCTTGATACACCTCATATGCATTGAAGGGTTTGTCAAGACTATTGTTCATATCCACTAAAAATTTTTTTCACAAAAAATAAAGATCTCCTAGTTCAATACGTTGTCCAGTGGAAGAAAACAAGTCATTATAAAAATTAATAATGTGCTCTTCTAAATCTCGACCCACCAAGGCTGAATTATCTCCTTTAAATAGGCTGTTGATTTTGTTAACTTGCTTTCTCTTCGAAGATGCAGCATGGAAAAACTTGGTGTTTCTATCCCTTTCCTTCAACCATAAAACTCTTGATCTCTGTTGCCATTTCATCTCCTCTCGAAGTGCTACTTCTGCTAGATCTTTCTTCAACTATGCTCTCAATTGTAATGCGGCATCATCAGTTTTTGAAACTAAATTTTTTAATAGCTATTTAGCCCACGTTCTCTTTATTTTTAACCCTTTAAATCCATTTTTGCTCTAACGTTGCAACATAGACCTACATCTATTAACATTCTCATCCTATAGTCCTCCTTTTATCCATACCAAGGAAATGGTTTGACTACACATAAGGTCCCTACTCCATATACTCTTGAATTTAAAATGATTAGACGAAGGGTATTTAGAAGGGAAATCTTCAAAATTGACAAGAATAGGTAGGTGATATGAACTTGCAGACAGTATGTGCTTAACACTAGCTTTATCAAACTTTTGAATTAAAGATAAAGAAGCAACACACCTGTCAATCCTTTCTTCAATAAAATCAAATCCTCTCCTACTATTGTTCCATGTAAATGAAAATCCTGTATACCCCATGTGTGATAAACCATAGTCATCTAACGCTTTCTAAAAAGAATGAATAGCTGAATCCTATCCAGGAACACCTTTTACCTTTTCAGACTGAACAAGGATTCGTTAAATTCCCTAACAACCAACCAATCCATCCGAGGTGGATCGTTTAGTTGTTTGAGTAACTCCTATGATTTATGTTTAAGATGCCTCTCGGGCCACCCATAAAATTAAGTAAGAAACCATGAAGAGTTTCCACTTAAAGTGGCTTTAAAATACATATGGTGAATTAAATAAGACAACATATCTATATTCACCTCATCCATGCACATACACGCCACACCATCTCCTCTATTAGTTTCCTTAACGTTAAAACCCTTATTAAAACTTAAACTCAATCTTATGAAACATATTTTATCCTCACACCCTTGTCTCCCTTAAAAAAAGGATAGAAAGAGTTTGTAATTTTACTAATCGCCTTAAATTAGCAACTGCCAGGGTACTCCCTAAACCCTAATAATTGTAATTGAGTAAACTCATTATGATAGGCAACCAGGGTTGCAATCCATGGTTGCCTCTACAATTTCATTTACTTGATGAAACGATTCACCAAACTTCAGCTTCCTTGTTAAAACTCTAACATCCCCACATTCGATCACATCACTACATGGGCATTCTATCTCATCACTTTTAGTCTTCTTAGTCCCATTCTTATGAGTATCCCTCCCTTGACTATTTTTACTCCTAGCTAATCTCTTTCATGACCCTTGTTTACTACTAATGGCCTTTTTTGACCCCATCTTTGTTCCCTTCAGTACTAAATCCCCCACTCCATTCCCCATAATTAATATGTCCCCACTAGTTATTTTTGTCAACATATTGATATCGCCAAGATTCCCACCCACGTCTACTCCATTTAAAATACCATTTTCCTGATTGTTATTCAATAAAGCGTTACACAAAGGCACTGGATATAATGGCCTCAACACCGGATTAGCCGTGAACAGTACTTTTCGATGGTAAATAGTATTTTTTGGATCCAAAAGGATACCCGGAAGTCAAAAATATTTTATTGGACAGTTGGAAAGTATTGGTCATGGTGAGCCCAGGGTTGAAATTTGAAGTGAAATTAAGGTCAAATGGACCTCCAAAAGTCAAAAATACGAAAAAGGTAGCGAGTTAATTTTCCTGGTAGAAAAAGAGATTTGATTTTGGATAAATTTTTAAAAATAGCAAATCAATTCCTAACATTGTCAGATTTGCATATCTACATGAATTTTTATGTAGAATATTTTGGTGATGAGAATTGAAGTTTTCGGTGATACCGACAGTTATCGAATCGGATCTATAACGTACTCCGATTGAGCCAAAAATTTGCGTCCTATCTATTTCTGATGTGATAAGAATGATGAAATTATTTTTGGAGTAATTTGAAGTGAGGAAGATAGAGAAACTGGATTGGGCCATAAAATGGGCCTTAATTTTAAATTGGTCTAAGCCCATAAATCAAGCCCACTTTTGAGCCCATTAAGGAGAGAATAAAAGGCTAGAAAATTTGAGTTTTCTCCAGGTTTTTCTAGCTCTCTCTTCCACTCTCTATGGTGGCCGAACCACCACCTTCACCTCCTCATCTCATTTCTTCAATCCCCCAATTAAAATCTTTATGTAATCCCAACATGAGAATGGTAATTCCATCCCTATAGATCATATTTATGGTCTCCAACCTTTGATTAAAGCAAAGGAAGCAAGAAAAATCAAGATTGAAAAGTAAAGATATCAAGGTAAAGTTTGAAAATTTAATTGATTTAAATTGAATTTTAAGTGTTTTCTCATAGTTTTAGGTGCATAAAGTTTGGATTTGATGTTATTTTGAGCAAAATAAAATTAAATCATGGTGTTTTATTGAAGGAAGAATTCGGCCAAGAGTGGTGGTGTTGAAGAAGAAAGTTTTGCTTTGTGTCAAGTGAAGGAAAATGAAGCTTAAGGAAGGTTAAGCATGGAAAAAGGGTTAGTGACTATTAAATCCCATTATTTTCCATTAATTTGAAATATTTTTCCTTTATGTACTTTAAGGAAAAAGTAAAATACTGATGAATAATTGTAATTAAGGTTAGATTAATGCAATTAGACCTTAATTAATGCCATAAAAATGCTTAAATTAAAGTATAAGAATTTTTAAGGTAGTAAACCTTAGGTGGCCAAATTTTTCTTATGGGATAACAAATTGATTTTTTACATGATTTTGTTAAGTAATAATCCAAAATAAGCTTAAATATGATAATTGTTGTCTATGAAATTTTTAAGAATTTATAAAAATTATTTGAGAATTTTTAAGTTAATTATAAGTGTATGTATATAGTGTATATAATGAATTATTGTGAAATAATTCATAAAATAAGTGAAAAATAGTAGTAAATGTGAAATAATGTATCCATAAATTTTTATAGAATTTATAGAAATTATTTGAATATTTTTAGAATATTTATTAAATGTAGTTAACAAAAATAGTGAAATTTTGTTAATTATGTCATAAAACGATAATAGTAGTGGAATATAGCCTATAAGAATTTTCGTGAAATTTATATGAAATATGAAATTATTTTCGGAATAATTATTGAGCTACGAAAGTAATAAGAATAATGGATTATTGGAAAATAATTCATAAAATGAGTGAAAATGATGAAAATTGTAAAATAATATGCATATGAATATTTGTAGAATTTATATGAATTATTAGAATAATTGTTGAAATTTAATATGGAATATGTTAATTAAAGACATTGATTTATTGAAAATAATTCAATTAGCAAGTGAAATAAAGTAAATTAAATTGAGATAAATTTATATTTCGAATAAAAGAATAAATAAAAAAAAAAGAAAAGAAAGTCAAGAGATAAATCTCCAAAATAAAATAATGAATTATATTAATATAATTCATAATTGCTCAAAAAGTCATAAAATAAACGTTTGACTAATTTATCAAAATAAATTAGTCAATAAAAAGTATTAAAAGAGTGAATTATTATAAAATAATTCACCAACCGAATAAAAGTTGACATACTGAATGACTAAAATTTTTGATAGAAAAAGAAAAAAATTGTAAAAAGTCAATTATTAAATTATTAGAAAATAATTCACAGAAAATTACACAAAAAGAATAAAAGAAATTGTGAATTATAATGCTATAATTCATAAAGTGCATAAAAGACTGAAAAGTCTTAAGTGTCCAAGTGAATTATTGAGAAATAATTCACAAAAGTGATTTAAAAAGATGAAGTGAAAGAAAGTAAAAGAAAGAAAAAGCTACTGAATAGCCAAAAGCACTAATAAAAGGGTGCGATTGACAAAAATGAATTGTATCAAGAAATAAAGTAAGAAACTAAAGATTTTTAAATGTTCAAAAATTATTTCGAATATAATTGATTGTTTTGCCCTTAGTAATAGTCAGGTAATGATATTCTTGTTTAGGATATAATTGGCTAGCCATAGGGACACCCTATACCGCAGTGCTAGTCATGGCGACTTGCTTTGCTATGGGTAAGATCTCTGATCTCCATAGCTTCAGTTTTTTTTTTGAAAAATAAAACCCAAATCCATTACTAAGAAACAACCTCGCCCAGAAGAGCAGAGTGGATACACAGAGGGGGATTCATGTCCCAATACATAAGGTTTGACATAGAACTAGAAGCTCGAACAAGAAGATGAGCCACCCGATTCGCACACCTCTTAACCCAACCCCATTTAAGGTTGTCAAAATTCAATGATAAACTAATACAATCAGAAAGAATATTTCCTAAGTCAGAATCAAAACAACTTTTATCTTGTAAAGCTCTAATCACAATCTTAGAATCAGATTCAATATGAACATAATTGAATACACTGTTTTTCATTCAACTTAGTGCTTCCCTAATCCCCAAAGCTTCAGCCATAACAAAATCCAGAACACCCAAAAAAATCTTATTACCAGCAGCAATAAAATTCCCCAAACAATCCCGAGCCACAAAACTAACACAAGACTTGTTGGATTCCTCAAAGATAGTAGCATCTGAATTAATCTTTATCCAACCTTCCTCAGGGGAACTCTAACGCTCTGTATTCGATGCAAGGGGAGCAGCAAACTGCTTATTATGATCTTGAAACCGGATTGATTGCAAGGACAAGAGAATGCTTGATGCCATAGAGAGAGCAGCCACTGGGGTGTATCTGATATTCTGCCATATAAGAGCATTACCACAATGCCAGATCGACCAGTAAAGGGATACAATAGAGCTACATTTATCCATTGGTAGAGTCTCCAACTTGTGAGCAAACCATGATTGAAAATCCCCAAACTGCTTATTAGAAAAAAAGAACCCTGCTCTGTGCCAAATATCCTTAGCAAAACAACCATCAAGCAAAATATGCATCACATATTCAGTGTTGGAGGCACGAAAGATACAAAGGTGATCAACCTAAATTCCTCGACGCATTAAAACTTCACAGACAGGGAGACAATTGAAAAGGACTCGCCACATGAAGCTCTTTAACTTGGGAGGGGTTAATAAGTTCCAAAAACGTTGCCAACAGGAATGGTTCATTAAGTCAGGAAAATTGACTGGTTTATCATGAATTAACCTGCAGGCACTCTTGATAGTGTACCGCCCATACCGTTCAAAGATCCATTACCATCCATCTGAAACGTTCCTCCAACTTAAGGGAGACTAACAATTAGCCTCTGATCCCTTTCCTCAAAGATCGACAACACATCCAGATTCCAACATTTATTCTCAACATCAATGAGAGAAGCAACAAGAAGATCAGCAGATAAAAGCAACAAAGAAGAAGAGATATAAGAGTTTAACTTATCTGAAAGCCAGAGGTCCTTCAAAATTGAGGAATCAAGACCATTCCCAATCCTTCGACACAAACCTTTCTTCAAAACTAGAATAGCTGAGTAGATACTGCGCCATATATAGCTTGGATTATTACCTAACTGAGCTTGGAGAACGGACGTGCTTGGATAATACTGAGCCTTAAGAACTCTGGCCATCAAAGTATTAGACTCTGAAATGAGCCTCCAACAGTGCTTGCCCAACAAAGCCAAATTGAAATCTCGAACTGAACGAAAGCCTAAGCCCCTAAATTTCTTTGGCCAGCATAATTTAGTCCATGAAGTCCATTGAATTCCCTTAGACCCATTAGATTTTGCACCCCACCAAAATGAATTAAGTAACCTCTCAATTTTAATACACAGATCAAGAGGAAGAAGAAACACCGACATAGCATAATTAGGAACTGATTGAGCTACCGTTTTGAGTAGTATCTCCTTTCCTGCCCTAGAGAGGAAAGAACGATTCCATCCCTGTATTCTCTTCCAAATGTGTTGTTCAATAAAAACAAAGACTTTCTTTTGTTGCAGCCAATAAAGGAAGGAAGGCCCTGGTAAGATGAGCAGCATGTGTCCTTAACAGCTAAAATCGAACAGACATTTTGTTTAGCCAGAAAAGTGGAGTTCCTGCTGAAGCTTATAGCCAACTTATCAAAGTTAACCAACTTACCCGATTCCTTCTCATAAACATCCAGAATTGATTTAACAGTAGTAGCTTCACTGATAGTAGCTTTAAAAAAGATGTAACAATCATCTGCAAATAGCAAATGACTGACTCTAGAGCTCCTAAACAGACTTTGCAGCCATGAAGAAGATTTTCAGCCTCCCTTCTTTGGATAATAGCCGAAAGCCCCTCAGCTGCCTCTGTCACCAACCTACATAGCCATTATCATTCACTTTATATATTCATAAACATGTTATATCCTAACAGGGGTATAGTTTAGGGCCTTACAAAGCAACCATATTAGGATCTGATGGTATCCAACATAAGTGCCTAACAAGGAATAGATGGCATGACAAGCCGTGGCATATGTAGGTTGGTCAATGTTGGGGAGTGGATAACTATCTTTCATGCAAGCTTTATTCAGATTGGTGAAAATAATAGGCATTCATAGTTTTCCATTCTTCTTCTTTTTCACAAGCATGACGTTTGCCAACCACTCAGGGTATTTTACTTCCTTTATGGTTTCGACCTTCAATAGTCAACCGACTTCCTTAGAAATGAACTGCTTTCAGCTGTATGCATGCCTTCTTAATTTTTAATTTACAAGAGGGAAACTCGAGTTTACATTTAACTTGTGTGTTATAACTTTTAGGTTTATACCTAAAATGTCTTTAGGCTTCGATGCGAAAAAACTTAGTTGATCATCAGTATCTACATCACTTCTTTTTCCACCTATTTCATCATTTTGAATCTGATCTAACCGCTCTTACCTTTGGCTAGTTCTCCTTCACGGTTAATCCTGGGCCTATCAGCCTCCTCTTCTTTCTCCAATCCTACTTCCACTTGGTCTACAAGAAAATGCTTAATTACCAATGAAAAATTACTAATGAAAATAAATTTTCGCTGCTAAAATCATTGGGAATTTTCACCTTTAACGACAAAAGATAAAAATTTCCCATTTTCGTCATCAAATAAGGCATCAATTGAGGTGAACAAATTTTTCAATGAAAAATAACAACGAAAATAAAATTCTTTTGGTAATTTACCAACGAAATTGCATTTTATTGGTAAATTTCCAACCGAATGTTGATTCGGTTGGGAATTTACCAACAGAAATGCTATTTAGTTGGTAAATTATGGGCATTTAAGTGTTTTTCCTTTTTTTTCCCTAGGTATAAAATAGTCTAGTCTTGCTTTTGCTTCCCTCTCCTTCCCCTCTCCCGCTGCGATCTCCCTCTCCCTTACTCTTCACTGTCATTTTATTCTCCCTCTCCAAACTTTAGAGCGCTTAACCCAAACTAAATAAAGCTACATTACCCAATAGCAAGAGGAGGTAGTATACAAAGGTGGTGACCCAAGAAAAGCACAGCTCTCTGATGGGTTTAGATGTAAAAAGTGGAAACTAACATGATGTTCCATCTTGTTATAATTCTTTTACTCTATTCTTCTCTTACACCCTTAATCCCTCTGATTTTTTCATCAGAGACCCACCTTCTCCTTTATTGGTCTAATCCCACTCCCCTATCTCCAATTAGCTAATTAGCAATTCTAATTCATTTATTTTCTCATTTTAATTTCAGTTTTGATTTCAATTTCACCCAAATCTATTTATTCTGATTTGTTGTTTTCATCTAGTTAAAGTTATTATGGCTATTATTGTAAAATAAATGTCTCTGATCATCGGCACTCTTGGGCTACAATGATTTGTCTTCGGGATAATTGCTGAAAACAAGAAGGTATTTTTTACTTTTTGGTTCTTTGAGTTTTATCCTATTTAAGGAATTCCATGTTATCTATTTACTTATTTGGGGATAAGATTGAATTTGAATATCAATGTTATCTATTTACTTATTTGGGGGTTTTCAATAAATTATCTGTTATCTATTTACTTATTTGGTGCACTCTTGACTCCTACGCAGTTAAGCATATAAATAAAACCATTAAAGGTATTCTCTAATTTTCCTTTTCTTTTTCCTTTACTTTCTCCCTCTTTTTCTTCTCAGCCAAATTCTACCTAACTACTTTACTAATTAACCAACTCTCTCTCCCAGCCGACGATTGTGTCTTAGTACGACCTCTCGATAATCATTCGTTTATTTAAGATATCAATGGTTCTTAGGCTTGGTTAATTGGATGGACATATTTTGTTTACGGGTTAATTTAGGAATGATGATTTGGTAATTTTGCAGCTAGGTGTCTCTTTGTTATTTCTGTTGTACTTAAGGTTGAATTTTTGATATATTGCCTAGTTTGCTTTTGCAGATATTATAAGTGCGAGATGCCTTATAACCCTGATGAACTGATGGTTCAATGTGAAGGCTGCAGTGATTGGTAAATTACTTTGTTTTAAAACTATTCCTATTTTGAATTTGTTGCAAGTAATAGTTTGCAATTTTACAAGTGAGGCTAAGGAGGATAAGTTTGAAGAGGGAGAGACATGTAATATCTTATATTGCTTTTTTTTTCCTCCACACCTAAATATATTTTTGTTACATGGTTTTTTCATTGGCAACCATTTACATGATAAGGCTATATTTTAATTTAAAAATATTTCCAAATTTTCATTCTTTTCCTTCTAAAATTACACTTTTTATGCTAAGCAAACCAGTGAAACTATTATAGATGAACTCTCTTATCAGTAAATTGTTTTAAATATTAAATTAGAAATATGGTTTGACAACGGATTTTGTAGCAATTACTAAATTAAAAATATACGGTTTGCTCTATTTGAGGTTGTCTACAATATGCATTGTTGGATAAATACATCTGACAAGTTTGAGATGATTTTTTGCTTCTGAACTTATTTCATTTGATTATGCATTTTCTCGTTCCGTTGCTAGTATGCTGCAAATAATACTTACTCCCTCAGATTATATAATCTTCATGTTTTCATTAATTTGACAGGGCTCTGCTTCATTTCTTGATAAGTTCAAGAGCAAGGATGATTTTGTTCAGAATTATAAAAACCTTAGCTCATTCAATAAAAATGAGGTTGAGAATAGAAAGTGGCTTTTATTGCATTATATTCCTATTTTTTGTAACTTTTTCAAAAGTGTTTAGTTTCTTCATGGTGATTAATAAATTGTTTGGTTATTTTTTCTCTCACCTTGCCAATATGCATATGGAATTAAGGCCTTATATCCTTAGAAGAGTTATCAAAGATGTGGATAAATCCTTGCCTCTAAAGTTAAGCATATTCTGAGGGTTGAGATGTCCCCACTCCACGGGTGTTGCCCTATTAAAACTTCTATCTTGTCCTTTTGGTTTTGTTAATACTGGTTTTTGTTTGAAAATAACTAGAAACCGATTCCATCTGTACTTCTAAATTTGTAGGTTTCACTTTTAAATATTGTAGTAGAGTTAAAAAAAATGTTGCAATCATCCCTTCCTATTTGAAAGTGCAGACAATGGTTATGGTGGGGATTCTACCATCAATGATAGCAGCAAGTTAGAGAGAATTATATTGAGTTGTGGAAAGCTGGTTATACTTGACAAGTTACTTGTCAAGTTGCATGAGACAAAATATCGTGTTCTGATTATTTCTTAGGTATAGATCGAAAGATTCTAGTTGATATAAGAATGGCATCACCTAAGTTATAAATATGCTATAATACTTTCTTTGCACTTATAGACAAGACAATTGTACTTGAAAAAATTTTAAAAGTTAGAAGTTAGAGGTGCTTATATGTAATCTTGCTCATAATTTAGTCAAAATTCTATATTTTGAAAAGGACTTTTATTGCTCAATGGATGCATTTTGACCTACTCAATTTCCTTAACATTGTAGAAGTTCTTATGGTATTCTACTATATTTAAAGGATTATGGTTCAGCTTTATTTAAATTTTTTTTCATACATCTTTTGTTTCTAGTTTTCATGGTTTTTTGTTGGCCAAATGATGAGTTCAAACTTTTGGATGCCTTTTCAGTTTTGGCTTATCTTAATTTTGTAGCATCTACTTGCCTCCATAGTGGATATTATTTTGTGCAATCAATTTGAAATTGAACAAAAAATTATCATTTGAATTGAATATAGGCTGGAACATGTGAATCGAAGATGTAGTTGAGTCAAGAAAAAGAGAGCTAAAATAAAGAAAAGGGTAAGGTTGCAATTTTTATTGATAGGCTTTAACTGGAATGCTTGAATTAGTGCCAAGGTGAAATATAGGTTTTAGTTTATAAAAATTAATGTGTGATTTTTTATTTTTTCAATTTCATAATCTTCGTGTACCATTTAAAAGATAGTCCCCATCCATAAACTTTGTGGAATCTACTAAACACTGAAACTCTGACATATATTTAGTGACTTTGGTGTGAACATTGTTTCTAATCTCCTTAAACTACATATTAGATTCAACACTGTGTAGATGATTAGGTTTCAAATTATAGATATGGGCATACTTGAATTAATGAAATGTAATGTTGGTTGATTGCCACAGATGGTTAGAATGTTGGATATACTGGCAGAATATATTTCACTGAGGGGCTTCTGATTTCAAAGGCTTGATGGTAGTATGAAGGCAAAGTTGCGTCAGCAGGCTATAGAACATTTCAATGCACCTAAAAGTGATGATTTTTGCTTTCTTCTTTCAACTCTGGTGAGAGGTCTTGGTATCAATCTTGCTACAGCTAACACTGTTATAATATATGTTTTTATTGGAATCCCTAAATGACTTACAAGTATCTAACAAAATGAAAATGTTTCTTTCCTTTTTCTTTCTTCCAATGCCATTTGTTTCCTTCATTTTCTTGATTGAATTAGTTTAAGACATTTTGTTTTAATTGTTCCGATTCTTATCATGTATCAGGCGATGAGTAGAGCCCATAGGATTGGGCAACAAGAAGTCATTAACATATATAGATTTGTCACTAACAAAAGTGTTAAGGAGGATATCCTGGAACGTTTGCCCCTTGAGGGGTTGGTGGGTGATTAGTTAAATGGATACTTTGTGATTCCTATATTTAGTAAAATTAAATGGATACTCGGTGATTCCTATATTTAGTAATGGCCTAAATTGCTACTTGACAATTTTTTTGATATGAGAAGCTTATTGTTTGTTGATCTTTGATTTGATTACTAAATGAAAGACTGTTGCTTAAATTTTATGTTCTACAGTTGTAAAGCTATTCTTATGATTTCTTTTTTCCTTTTGAACCTAAATTTGCCTTTATTGGTGATTTAGCAAGCTTATGCTTCAAGGTGTGTAGGTTTACTAAAGATGGAAATGTTCATTAATTTATGAGATATCATTTTTGTGCTTCTGTCTGGGTTTATCTAGTTTTTTTCTCTGGTCTTTGTATAATTGTCTTTGTCATTTCAGCTATAAATTAATTAAAAATTAGTAATAATCTTTAGCGACAAACGGCACCATCATGAATATTTTTATTGGTGAGTAAGTTTGTAATTAAATTTAGCAACGAAACTTGTAATTTTGATTGTTAAAAATAGCAATGGAAATCTTTTTTTATTGTTTAATTAAGCAACAGAAATTATTTCCATTGTTAAAAATTAGCAACCATCAAATTTGCAGCGACTCTTTTCGTTGTTAATTTTGATTAGCAACAGAAAATTAACAATTGCCATTGCTAATTGAGTATTTTCTTGTAGTGTACATATACCTATTTTGACTCCTTAACCATCATAACGTAGGCTTCCCTTGAGACCTTTCAATTTCCTATTGGGATAGCCACTTTGTTGTTGGTAAGAATCTTCATGACCATACACAGATTGCTGGTGACCACTCTAGTTTCAAACAATAGAGGTCTTACAAATATGTATTGTATGCAAAGTTTATATCTATGACTATAAAAGTTGTTCAACATATATTTTTCACCGCTTCATATCTTTTTTCGTTGTTAAATTTAGCAACGAAAATTATTTCCGTTGTTAAAAATTAGCAATCGTCAAATTTGTAACGACTCTTTCCATTGTTAATTATGATTAGCAATAGAAAATCAACAATTTTCGTGGCTAATTAAGTATTTTCTTGTAGCGTACATATGCCTATTTTGACTCCTTAACCATTGTAACGTAGGCTTCCTTTGAGGCCTTTCAATTTGCCCTTAGGATTGCCACTTCATTGTTGATAGGAAGCTTCATGACCATATATTGATTGTTGGTGATCACTCTAGTTTTAAACAATAGAGGTCTTCTAAAAATGCATTGTATGCAAAGCTCATATCTATCACTATAAAAGTTGTTCGGTAGATGCTTGTCATCGCTTCATCACCAAGCTCAATAAAAAGCTCTACTGATCCACTCATTAGGATAGGGGCATTGTTAAGTCCGATCCATGGGGTGGTGTAGGGCTTCAATTCTTTAACTAGCAATCTCATCTTCCGATAGGCCTTTAAAGTGAGGACATTCACTGTACTTTCATTATCAACTAGAATTCTTTTTACAAGAAAGTTGGCGATGCTTGCCTTCATAACTAGGGCATCCTCATGAGGAAATTTCAAGTCTCTTATGTCCTCAGAGGATATGGTGACTGGTTGCAACCTTTCAGATACAGTTGAGAAATACATGCCCTTCCCTTTCTTCCTCTTTGAAATGCTCTCTCCATATGATGATCACCTATAATCATATTAATGACTTCGAGTCTTTGCTTCAGTCTTTATCATGGCCTATTAGAGTCCTAAGGTCTTCTTCTTTCATTATCGTCTATATTAGCTTCCAATTGGCCTTTCCCTCTATAAGGTTATTTGCAAAAGCCTATCGATGTTTGGCTTACAAATCTTTTAAGAAAGCCTTTCTGTAGGATTCTTTCGATCTCCTTCTTCAATGTGTTACAATCATCAATGGTGTGACCGATTATGGAATTTGCAATACTTTCTTTTATCCCTTGAGGCATAGGGCCGTTTTGACATATTTTTTGGCCAATTTACTTTCGTATGCTTCTCCTTAATCTATGTTAGAAATTGTGATAGAGAAGCATTGAGTGTAGTGTAAGTTTTTACCACATTGTTTGCATAATGTCTACCATGTTCACTTTCCTTTCTCTTTCCTTGGTTCTTTGATAAGTTGCCTTTTTTGGGACTTTTATTTCTTTTCTCATACCATATGATTGGTTCCATCAAATAAAAGTCTAAATGTCTTCCATTCACCCTTAATACATCATCTGATTGGATATGTTGGTTACACCTATCCATTAGATATGCAAAATCTATCGAAGGGCGAGTGATAATGGAATCAAACAACTGTACACTTCTTATACTCCTTGCCAAAACTTGAAACCTATTAATGTAATCTTTTAGAATTTTATTGGGCTTCTGCACTAGGCTGTACAAGTCCCTAATGAATTTGGAAGTTTTGGTTTGCATGATGAATCTCATTGTAAGTAATTCTCTGAGTTACTTAAAAGAGTGGATTGATTTTGTAGGCAGACATATAACTAATCCAAGGCATCGCCTGCAAGAGTTATTGGAAATATCCTATTGTCGAAAGAGTATATCTAAATTTGAGTTAGGTATTCATAAATGTGACATTTTTGTAAGGACCCAATCATGGCCCTAACATGATTATAGTTAATTAATCAGGATTAAGGTTTGATGAGGCAACATTTAATTATTTGGTATTATAGAAGTTAAGTCATATCAAGGGTATAATGGTAATTATATATATGTGTATGGGAGTGTAGCTAAAATAGTAAGAAAGGATGCAATTGAATTAAATTAGAAGTTTAAGGTTATATGTTAAGAAATATAAGTTGTTGGGGTTAAATTGAACAAGGGTAATTTTGGAAATTCACCCAACGAGATATTTACCCCACTAACTTTTATTAGCTTCTTGGAGAAGGAAATCTTGGGGGGGATTTTGAGTTGTGGATCGGCATTTGAGGGGGATCTCTCTCTTTCTCTCTCTCCTTCTCTCTCTATGGTTACGATTTGAAGAAGATGAAACCTAGGGTTTTGAGAGCTGGCATTCTTAAGGTGATGTCTTCCTCTTGCTTTCTTTTTATTTGTATTTCACTTATGAATTTAGGGTTAAAGGTTTATGATTGTTATCTTCTTGTGTAAGAGGGAAGAATGATATCAAGAATGGGTTAAAGGATGTTGAAGGAGTTGAAGCTTGAATAAAAGGTACAGGAATTGTTTTTCATCTGTTACTGTATATATATTTTCCCTCTTTTGTGTTTGTGTAGTGCTAGTAAGATTAAGAACTCAATTTAGTAAGTTTTGATGAATATAAGATGATTTAAGACTTAAATGATCAATTATATAAGTGGGGAAGTGAGATCCAGGATTTAAACTCATGTTCTGCAAGTCGGGTTTCTAGGTTTCATGTTATCTTCTCATGCGCGTGGCCACGTGTGTGTTTCTCTTTGGAAACACACGGCCACGCATGTGGTTCTCTTTGGAAAAACACGGCCACTCACCTATTTCTCTTTGATGTACGCACCCATGCGAGGTTTCTTCTTTCCTTGCACACAGCCACACATGTTTTACTTCTTCCCTATATGTTACCACGTATGGTTTCCTTCTTCCCCATGCGTGGCCATGTGAAGCTTTCCTTCTTCCCCATGCATGGCCACGTGAAGTTTTCCTTCTTCCCACCCATGGCCACGCATTCTTTGTTCATAAAACCCGTGTTCACGTGTGTGTTTCTTCTTGGAAACACACGGCTACATGTGTATTTCCTCTTGGAAACACATGGCCACGTGTGTGACACAACTAACATACCTATCCTATACTGTTTTGCTTATAAGTTGAGTTAGAGAACTCCAAATTGAGTGATTCTTTTTGCGTCTGAAAATAGATTTCCATACCTACATTTCATATGAAGAAACCCAATTCTAAATCTGTCTCTAAATAGGCCATATTTTAGCATGAATTCACGAATAGTTTGCTGCCTAGTCACTAGGAGCAGACCTCAATATTTTCTAAATATCTAGAAAGATAGGAATAATATCAAGATTATTTTTTATTTTTTAGAAACTAGAAATATAATGGAACAAGTTTGTAGAAGACCATTTTTGCTGAAAATGCCTTTTGATATGTCAAAAACCACTCACAAGTAGAACTCAGAAAACTGCCTATGACTACTCACGACTTGTGGCACTTCCCTACTTCACCCAAACATGAGTTTTAAGCCCTTTAGTGTAACTAAAGTTGTTCTAAACCCTTTTAAGAAATTGTAAAGCAATTTAAGCATAAAATAAAGATTTTTTGTGACACTAAATACGATTAAATGAAATGACATATGAGAATACAATTAGTAAATGAACACCAACATTAAAATACATGAAAATGTTTACTTGTATTTTATGGTATGATAATGAGGATACACCTATGAATTGACTTTATCCAAAATTAATGTATATTGATATTCCTCTACAATAACATGAGAATACAATCATATAACCTAGTGATAACAAGAGTATAGTCGCAAGGTTGCATGCTTAAGTTAAAAGAAATGGGACATCATAATGTATGTTTAATCATGAAATCGAAGAAGCTAGAATGCCCTCAAGGTCATAAGAAGAATTAATGATTAGCGTTGATGTATAAGAACCTACTCGCCTATTTGCTCATGCCTATACTATATTATGTTTAACTCAATCCTGTCAGTAGGGTGCTAACGACTAAGATGAAATACTCACACATAACTTACCTAAATATAAAATGCTACCAGATGAAAAGTACAAGTAAGATGATTGAAGTATATATATATATATATCTTAAAATGTTAAGACGTATAACTTATTGTTTACAATCTGATAGACCTTAAAAGAGAATCAAGTGATTGAATATGAACATGTATTGACCTTAAGCTGTAAGAGAACTCATTTATTTTAGTATATGGACCATAAATGTTTGAGTGTTGTTATATATATGTATGTCGCAATGTGAATAATTATGAGAATAGGGAATTATTTATGGCAAGCAGTAACAAGGTACGCCGTTGAAAAATATCCATGAGGTATGTAAGTACTATATGTTGTATAGTTGATATAAGTAATGAAAGCATGTATTTTCATGATTTAGGTTGCACATATATGTATATGTATATGTGGGCATGCGCGATACTAGTTATGAAAGATTACATATTATTATTTATCTAAACCTGAAACTATCACGATATGAATAAAAGAAAGTGATGCACTATGTGATCATATGATAGCCTCCCTATGTATGGAAGCCTAGAGCTCAATGTTTTGAAGCAGGATGAGAATAACGTACACTCTTATATGAATGATGGCATTAAGTAAATATGTTGTGTTAAGTAAAGAAAAGTAAGTTGAACCAAAATTGATGTATTCTTTAATGAAAAGAATGATATGCATTCTTTTATGAAAAGTGGCTTTAAGCCAAATGATGTGTTAAGAAAAGAAGAATATATTAAATTAAGAGATGTCTTAAACAGTTAAGCCTGCAAGTCTTAGTTCAGTTGTGGATTAGATAGGCATGCCTAGAGGGACACAGTTACAGCTGCCATAGTTGACCCCATTTGGGTCTTGTTCCTTAATGAAACCATCGTTTGACCCCGTTTGGGTCCATAGTTTGTTCCTTGCTGGAACCATTGCTTGAACCCATTTGGGTCCATTGTTTGATATCTCCAGATATCCATAGTTTGATACCTTCGGGTATCCATTGCTCCCGTTATCCACCTTTTGAACTAGTACTTAGGCAGGCTATTAAAGATGATAAAATATACACAAGATAAAGTAAAACATGCATCGATTGCTCTAGTTATGTGATGTAAGCATGAGGAATGACCTATTATTTGATTGTCTTAAATTCTTTTGACTATAAATTATTTTATAAAAATGAAATGTTATGCTTTAAGATACATGATTGAAATGTCACACTTCAATTAAAGAAGATTCTTATATGAGTATCGGTATGAGATGGTTTCCCGATGGGATTCCACAGAAGTTATATGAACTATAGCATGTGCATTAAGTTTCATGTACCCTTTTTATAAAATGCATACATGTGACATTGAGACTTCGTCTTATAATCTTGATATGTAATGCTTGTTCTCTATGATCACTTGCCACCCTGTCAGTCTATTTATTATATATAAATGTTTACACACATGTAGACAAAATGATGACATTCATTTAACCAAGTGCAACACATGACATAAAATGATGATTGTAAGAGAATCAGATTACCATGTTAAGATCACATGAGGGGTGTAAAGCTTGTGAATCTCATATGAAAATTGTACGATATATTATGAAGTAGTTATGCCTACCAGGACTACTTGCAGATGCTATATGACTTAAGTACATTCTTATCTTATAAAGTAATGTCGAATGCCTATCTTAGGTGAACAATGTGATTTAATGTAATAAGTGGAAATCTTATATCATTAATAACTATGATGTCTAACATATTGATTAAAAGGATTATAAAATGCATGATTTATACTAAGGTAGTAAGGGAAAAAGGGTAAGATGATGGCGATATATATATAATGAATGGCTAAGCAGTTTAGGAAGGGTGACGAGTTTCATAACGCGATAAATTATTCTAAGCATGATACCCATTAGTAAGGTCAAAGACTCTCCTAAGAATGATATTTATGAAATGAAAATATAACAGACTCATATGTTATCCTATGTGATTGTGAAAGTTTTATACATGAATTTGATGAATTGAGGAAAGAGGTTATATTTAGATGTATAGAGTTTTGTTCCCCACTAAGCTTTATAGCTTAGCACAGGTTTATTATCCGTGCAGGTTTTCAAGATAAGTTCCAGAGGATCAGGCAAGATGCAGTTGCCTTAAAGGATTTCAAGATACTTGAAGGCCATTTATGTTATTATTATTTATCGATAAGTTGATGTATTTATTTGTGGCATGTAATTATGGCCTATTCTATTATTATTATTATTATTATTATTATTATTATTATTATTATTTATGCCTGATCTCTATTAGGTATGATGATGATTGATGATAACCCATGGTTAAGGAATTATGATGTTAAAATTTTGGATTAGATTTACCTGTGTATGTAGGCATTTTGATCTCTCTAAATCTACATGGCAACTTTGCTTATCTAATAATCTCTTGGGTGAAAGGTGAAACTGCATTGCCATCGAAGGCTAGTTTCTTCGGATGGCCAAGGCCAAATTTCTTGACCTGCTATAAAAACCATTGTTCGTTCTTGTTTAGTGTGCAATCATCGGTCTCCTCCGTTGCCTTTTTCACAAGCTTTCTTTTGGGAGTACACATGCA
Organism: Excoecaria agallocha; assembly: GCA_037975025.1. Classification (NCBI taxonomy): domain Eukaryota; kingdom Viridiplantae; phylum Streptophyta; class Magnoliopsida; order Malpighiales; family Euphorbiaceae; genus Excoecaria; species Excoecaria agallocha. Next base: position 9,590,136 of record CM075816.1, read on the forward strand.
TCCCAAATCATCATCTATTACTAATGAAGGAGATAGCCTTGGTATGGATGACAAGTTATGTCTCCTTTTAGGAGTGCACATGTATTTAAGATCATCATATGCATAAGTCAAGGGAGATCACCTTACTATGTTGTAAATGTTATCTTCTTCATACATCTTTCCCTTTCCTTTTCCCCAGTTGGATTTTTAGAATTCTGAGTTGGTCCTTATCCTGCTTTTTCCTTCTTCAATCTTTATTCCTATATTTCTTAGTTTGTGTCTTCTGTGACTTTCTACCTCTGTGTTTGTATTAGAGGCTTAGGGCCATTTTCCTTTCTTAATCATCTAGATCATTTATCGTGTGAAATCACTTAGGATGGCCTTGAGATCCTTGGCTATTACCGGAGTGGAGTCTAGCTATGTCAGGAACTCATCATTAAACCTAGGCAAGAGGTTGTTAATGGGGGATCTTGGTGGAGATCTATTAGACTCCCTCTCAATCTGGGACCTTAATCATCTTCCATCTCCACGAGATTGGTCCCTGGTTTTAGACTTTGAATGCTCAAACATTTCTATCATTATTCCTCTCAACAAAAGCAATAAATGATAATCCGGAGAATATTAAAAAGAGGAGATGAGGTAGAACCTAGTCATATTAGCTATGACCTAAAATCTGTAAGAAAGCTAACCCGATCGGATTGGATGTTAGTACTCCAAAGTTTAAGTCAATGATGTACTTAGAGAGAGAAAGTAGATAGAGTCTTAAAAGTGCAATACCTTGTGCCCTTAGAGGATTGGACTACTTATAAGATAGAGGTGAGAGAATAGGTCTACTAGTAGGAGTACTCGAATGGGAGTAGTTGGTAGACAGAGGGTATGCCTACATAGCGATTTTACTGTATTGAGCATGTTAGTATGATAAACAGAGTATGACTTGTCAAACCGATCGAATTAGTTGGCAACCAATATGCCTAATTAGACATGTCACACATTTGATACGACTTTCCTCATGTGAACTATTAGGCTATTGTGATGGGCCTTAGGCCTCAAGACAATATAGGCGTTTAAAGATAATATATATTATCACGACCTAACTTATTTAGTCCATAAAATTTTCCAATCCAATTCGATCTGTTATATAACTTGTATAATCTGACCCATTTATATTATTTGTAATTATATAAGTTTTTTATACACAATAAAAATATAAAAACAATAGTTTTTATGGATTATACATGCATAATTTTTTATTTTTTAATAAAAAATAAAAAATACAAATACTTTTATAGAAAATGATCCATTATGACCCTATATATCACTACAAAAAATACTCAATTAGCAACGGAAGGAGTGGTTGCAGATTTGACCATTGCTATTTTTTACCAACGGAAATTCAATTAGCAACGGAAATTTAAATTCGCCCACCAATAAAAAAAATTCACTGCCATCCGTCGCCATTCCTTCGCTAAAAATTATTACAATTTTTTAATTATTATTTCTATGCACAATACATATAGATAATACACTGTAAAACCACACTATCCCTGAACAACCTTTAAGCAAGCATAAATAACCAAATTTCACAAATTATTACATTCCTATCTATAAGTCTCAAAAACAAATAACAAAAATAAGTTATTTTAAAGGCTTCGTATCAAGTATCAAACTAGTGAGAGACGACCCAAATGACATAAAAAAAAAACCAAAATTGCATGAAAAAACCCTAAAAAATACACTAGGTACGGCCAAAAGGAGCAAAGGATGGCCAACCATGGAGTGAGAGACGACTAGGAGGAAAGTAGAAGGATGTCCCATCCTTTGGTTGAGGGACAACTATCCCTCACACCTTCTTCCCTTCCTCACCTCTAGATCAAAACAGAAACTTGCAGAACGAGAGAAAAATACAAGAAATTATGCAAATAAATATTTTAGCACTGGATATGAAATAATTAATAATCAAATCATTTTAAAACATATTAAAACACCAAAACATACAACAAATTGAATTAAAATTAAAGAAATACACCACATATACATGTTACAAAAAAAAAGAAAGAAAACTTCAAAATAACAATGAAGGAATCCATTTTGATAATCGTGCCTCTAATGCATCACACAAACTAGAAATGAATCATACTTCAAGAGAGCAAGCATATCATTTAGTTTTAACAGTCAAAATAGATTGATTTAACATCTAAATAATCATGTAATTGGGTGAACAAATGGTAGAGAGAGAAAGAAATAAATGAGCCTAGAATATTACCCTCAGGAGATATTCTGACTCTATGATTTTTAAAGTCCAAATCTCAGCTCTGAATCATGTTCTATGATTCTTAAATGAAGTATGAAATTTATTTTTGTTTGCGAGCTAAAAAAGATTGCAAAGCATAAACCTTTTGGAGAGAGAAAGAAATTAATTTTCCCTTCTCTAATAGTTTTTTTTCCTCCAAGAATAATGATTCCTCCATTTTCAAAACCCTAAATTTTTGTTTTTATACCTAAGATAGAGTTTCAATCCAATCACAACTCAAAAAAATGCCAGATTTGGAGATAAATTCCCCAAAATCCAAACCTAATCTTTATCTAAAAAACTTCCTCTTTTCAAATTCTAGGAAAATATGAAAAAATCTGGGTTTCGACCCACGGACGGGCGTCTGTGAGTGAGGGACTGCTGTCCCTTATCACTAGATCTCAAATTTCCCAAAATGCCCCTATTTTACATTATTTTAAAGATTAGGACCCATAGAAGGTCGCCACTCAGGTAACAAATGGCCGTCTATCACCACTCTCAGTCCAGAATCAGTTTTTTTTCCTATCTTTTAAAACACTCAAAAATATTTTGAAAGTATTTAGAGAATCACAAAAATCTTTAAGAAAAAGTGAAAAATGTACGATCGGAGCTCCGAGATCCAAACCTGCTATCAGTAATGCACTATTTTCTCATCATCGAGTAACCCTGATCTAGGCTGCCTTGGGTCATAGTGTTTACACCTAGAAGTCAACAGACCAGTCTCAAACAGCAGAAGCACCAGATCCTTCACTAACTTGTCATTCTTGTCAGCATCAGCTCTCTTCCTTAATTCCTCCATTATGGAATTCTTTGGGTTAATCTCCATCATTTTCTTGCTCAACATGTATCCGGCCATAACATTGTCCTTCAATGTTTGAGCTCTCATATATTTGATGTCTATCCATATTCACCAGTCACCCAATCACCAGTCATACAAATGACTCTACATCAGTCTTAAATTTATCCAAATTCTTATTTCTAGCATAAAATTCCTGGACAAAAATTAAAATTATTATCATTTCTCAAAAAGAATTTAACATAAATATTTAATTATTTTAATCAAGACAAAATATATATACGTAGATTGGCTAGTAATGTCTGAGCTCTTATAAATTTATTGTCCCAACTGAATTCAGACACAGCCTGACTCCAACCTTGGTTGCTTGAGACATAGCTTAAGTAATTCTTGTCTCCACTTGCCTTGTATAGCCATGTTGCAGCCCACAACAACTCATCTTGGTATAAGAATTAATTAATTTTTGTCATTTATGTGTTAATTAATAATAATATTCAATATATTTTCTTAATGTTGCTAAAATTTTATTCCTTATAGCCTAAGTAGGAGCAGTAGAAAGGGCAAGAATCTTTGAAAGTGGTTTTATACTTGTTTGTAAATTCAAACAACTAAAAAAAATTAAAGAAGAGTTCACAAAGACTAACTATTTGTCTAATCATGCTTAATGCTTCTACCACTTTGTATCAAGTGAATTCCTCGACTGAGATTTTCTACTGATTAGGATATGAAATGATAGGCGCTTATGTTCCAGCACCATCATCTGGGAACAAGGTCGCACTCTACAAAACACACGAATATTCCCCTTTAGTTCCTATTGTACAAAACATATATCAGTATAGAACTTCAAGTACAAAATCCACAAAAAATGGTTTGCAAAGAGTATTACCAAAATAGTATTATGCAACTTTTTCCTTAATTTTTCTCGTTTGATTAGTTAATGTTCTGCATTTGCGAAGTGCTCTTGTAGTTCTTGCACAGTTCTTTGTTATTCTTTGAATTGTGTCTTTATCTCTATTGCAGATAAATCCTACATCTAAAGGAAACAATCAAAACCCAATGTCTTTAAATAAAATTTAAAATTGGTACAATGCCATTACCTTAGATGATGCATATGTGACAGCTATGCAATAAAATTCAGAACATCTTATTTAACTTAAGTAAATAAAATCGAAGTGTTACCTTTAACTTCTCATTAGCACTAATTAGCTGATGCTCTAATAAATGTATCTACTCTCTTTGAGCAGAACATGTTTCCTACAATAGAAGAATTTAATCTTAGAAATTGTCCAACCAAATTGAGCACATGTAACAAAGTGGTTAGAGCAGATGTACTAGTTAAGATGCTGCAATACAAATACATCTAGTCTCTTCAATCTACAAACACATCACACATATGATTATTAGAATGATTAAAGAAAAAAAAAGCTATAGAAAAAACTTTAAAAGAGAAGTATATAGATGCAAGTTCACTCAATTCACACGTAAAACATTCCCTTCTCTATGATACATTGTGACACATAAGTCACCATATCAAAATTATGAAACTTTAGCAATATGAATTATTGCCACATGTAATGAAATTCAACTCAGCAAATATATAAATAGAATTCTATCTAAATATGATTAGTACATGACAATCCAATTCAGCTTTAATCACCTATAATTATTGATCCCTACACAAACAGCCTGCCACAAAACTCTTTTCTTCTTAGTTTTAAAACATATAGTGGTGACTATGTACCAACACTCATTAAGAACCAAAAAGCAATTGTAACTGTTTAAAAAATAGGCCACAACACAGAAAAATTCCAAGGGAACTTTATTGTTTAAAAAGTATAAAAATTTGCAAGATATAGATGCTGATGAAGAAGAACTGCAATAAATGAAATATTATTCTTCTTTTTCCAAAAGATCAAGATTGTTTGGTTTCTAAATCCTGCAAGGAAAATGTAAGGACCATACTAGATTATCGAGATTATTGTTACTTATCTTAATATTTTAATAAACAATACATATAATACTAAAAATATGTTCATTTGTCATACCATTGGTTATACTTTGACTTTACAATTTGTACATTAGAAAAAGTTACATAAACATATACTTTGTTACATCATAATCATATTTTGAGTTAATAATTATAAAACATGTTCATTACATTATTTTTATAGAATTTACACAAATCAAAAAGATAAAAACAATACATTTTAGACATCCTAACTCCTCTTCCTAGCTGGTGTTGGCCTTATCCCTGAAGTAACGATATATCTTGAAGCTACACGAATAAACACCCGTGCTAAGCTATAAAGCTTAGTGGGGAGCAATAAATACATGAACAACCACTCATAGTGATTGTTTTCAAGCACACAATATACATTATTAAGATTAAGATAAGGAAATCAATATGCAAGGATTACAATATTAATCCACATATCATACTAAATTTTATAACAATCATGTATAATGAATAATCAAGTCTTTATCATCGTTGCACATGTATTCATATACTATTTATTGTATATTATAAATTATATACTGTGAAATGCCTGCTAAAGTCCTATGAGTGTGGATAACGGGTGATACTGTACTGTAGTACCCGAAGGTACGAAAGGATACCCGAAGGTATCAATCATGGGGACCCAAATGGGCTAAATCATGGGGACCTATAAGAGGCCGAATCATAAGGACCTATATAAGGTCGAATCATGGGGACCTATATAAGGTCGAATCATGGGGACCCAAACGGGGTCGAACACATAGCAGCTGCGACTGTAACCCTATAGGCATGCCTATCTATCCACAATCAAGTTCTATGTGTAGGCAAACAATCATATTCATATGTTATTTAATTTATACAATTCAACTCGTCGAATAATAGGTTAGCTCAAATGATACAATATTGTTGTTTAACATAATCATATATATATATAGATAATCAATATAATACAATCATATTCAAGTATATATTTTCATGCATCAATTACTATAACTTCATCCTTATATTACTTATACATTTCCTATACTTATGGTTATTCATTATCATATATTTCATATTTAAGGTGAACTATATGATTTAGGGAAAAAGTAGTTACTCTTATGCCACAAATGGGGTCATAACTTTCAAGTTTTAATTTATGAAGGAGGGTCACGGTTACTACCAATTCATGGTAACCGTGGCCCAAGACATGACATAGGTGTCACAGTTACTATCAAATTCATGGTAACCGTGACCAAGGTTACTTTTCGGATCTGGACTATGCCAGACTACCTGACGATCATTACCGAATGAGTAATAATCATGTTCTATACTTTTTAAAGGGGTCACACCTATGAAAAGCTTAGTAACCGTGAGATAGGTCATCGTTAGGTTCTGGACTAAAAACTAGGGTAGCTCACGGTTACTATGAAAAACCTAGTAACCGTGAGGCCCAAATCACCTAGAGACAGATTTTTTGTCTTGACTTTTATACCATTTTTAGCCTATAAAACATCATTTTTAGGGAAAAATTCTTCTAAAAAGTTGTATATATGTGTTTCTCATTTCCAAACAATTAAAAATCAACCCAATCAGAGCTTTAAATATCAAGATATTCACTAAAAACCATAGACTGCTCCCAACTATAGGGGCAACAGTCAAGACCTGGATTCATGCCTATTTTTCTCTATGATAAAAATTGATTCAGATTTAATGTTCTTCACATGAAATGAAAATATATGAGTCTAGTTTCTTATCCAACTAGAATTTATTAATTTTAGTCACGGAAACTCAAGATATCAATAAATTTGTGCTGACTGGTCACGTGAACTCTAAAATAGTTTTCACTATCTTCAAGAAAGCTTCCTAATTTCGATTTTCCATTATGTTTAACATCAATTTTTCATGATAATAACATGTTATAACATCAAATATTTCATTATTAACACCATATACATATCAATAACACATAAAAACTATGAAAAGTTCCCATACCTCTTTAAGCTTTAACTTTTCAAGCTTTGCCTTTGTTTCTCTCTTTTCCCTTCATCTCTTCTTAATCCTAGCCTTAGGTTGCTGTAAAAATCCTTCTCTCTACCATCTAAATCTTTTCTTTTCTTAGAGCATGATTTTGATTTTTTTTTCGTAAGCTTTAAGAAAAAACAAAAAAGGAAAGAAGAAAAGAAAAAAAATGTTCCTAAACCAAGAATGACCGGCCACCACAAGAAGAAAACCAGATTTTCTTCTCTCTTTCTAGCCATCCACTTGCTTCATTCCTATTGGTGGCTCACAAAAATCTTGGCAAAGTTCATTTTGGTCCCTCTCTATATTTATGTTTCTTAATTTGGTCTCTCACCTTTCCTATATTACATTTCTACCTCTAAAATTTTACTTTTACTTTTCAATTAAATCCCTAGTTTGCATTTTCCCTTTAATTAATTACAAAATCAATCTCTTTCTCATGCAAAATGATCATCTACCCCTCTCAGGGTATCATTAGGGGTATTACAGAAAAAAAGAGAATTGAGAATGATTTTGGCCTTTGAAGTGGAAATTAAAAATACTATTTCCTTCATTTTGAATTCTCTACTTTCCATATTTTCTTTTCCCACCCAATTCCTTCAAAATAAACGAGCTAAACATCAACAACGAAAAGCACAACATGCCCATATTAGAATATCAATCAAAAATTTGAAAACAAAGTTAATCCATAAATTTCAAACTATAAATAGTAAAATCCAAGTAGAAAAATTTACTAGAGATGGAAGCCAACATAAGACTAATGAAATTTGAATGGGAATATTTGGAAATAGAATAAAAGAGAAAGGAGAATCAAAGCAAAAAGCGTGAAGCTTTACCGCATAGTCCTCTTTCATGACAAAAAGCAGTATAAATGTAATTCTATTTCCAATGAATGAACAACTCTTGATTATCCATTGTTGTTATTTGAATACTCCATTTTTAGTATATCACAAATTGGGGAATGTATGGCTTTGACATATGGCTAAAACTAAACAAGGTCGACTTTTTAAAGAGAAAGGGTTTGGATTGCATCTTGAAGGATGTGCGACTAGAACTGAACAAGAGCCCCAATTCCTACTAACAAAATTCCACATCAAAAATAAAAGCAAAAATACTAAAACAAAATTCAAAAGACTCCCAATTTCTTTGTAGAATTTGAAACAATCATCCCTTGAGAAAAACTCTAATAACATTTACCAACTATGGGCAAAGAAAAACATCGCAATATTATCTTCAATCACCCTTTCTCCTGAAAGAGTATCCCTCTGTAAGCCAAGCTTAGCCACCAGTTGGCCGACATAAGATAGTTTTGCAGTTTCCACACACCACCACGGTTTGGGATTGACTAAACATAATTGTTTTGCATCATATTTACAAAATTATATTTCAAGACTTTGCCCATAAAAAGAAAAACATACATATCGCATATAAGAACAAAAATAACAACAAGCACTCACCATTTTCTCAGAGATAAGGTTGAAACTTAGAGCAAATGCCATATAATCACCAATCTAGTGTCTAAGTTCTATCCAACAAAAGAAACTTCAGAAAGATTCAGTTATTCCCTCTCATAAAACGATACTTAAACAAAATCGCTCATTTCTAAAGAAAAGGGCAAAGAGGAAAGTAATGTAAAGACAAATTCATGAGAAAGTGGAAAAAAAACTTTACAACTTTGATTTCTCTTTACGAGACAAATCAACCACCATCGCGATTAACAAGTAGATCGCCATCCATAAACTTACCACTTTGGGTTCTACATGCAAATGCGACACAATAATTTAGCCAAAAACAATGAGAAAAAGAAGAATAAGACAATAATTCAGCCAAAAACATAAGAAAAAATTTTTGCTGAAACAAATTTGTAACAAAAAGGGCAAATACAGAAAGGTAAGAAGGGAGGAGGGAGATCACAGCAAAAGAGGGGAAGGAGAGAGAAGCAGAAGCTATTTTATACCTTGGGCAAAAAGGTGAAAAATACTTAAATGCCCCTAATTTAGCAACAAAAATGCAATTCCATTAGTATATTACCAACAGAATCAACATTTCATTGAAAAAATTTTCCGTAAAAATTTCCAATGATTTTACCAACAGAAATAAAATTTTCGTTACAAAATTAGCAACGAAAATAGAATTTCATTGGTAATTTACCAACATAAATGCAATTTCGTTGCTAAATTTCATCGTAAAATTTTGGTGCTAATAATTTCCTCCACTTTTGACAATGGAAAACAACGATTTGCTATTTCTGTTGCTAAAGTAAAAAACTCCCACCAAAATTAACAACGAAATTTTATTTCTGTTGGTAATTAGCAACGAAATTTGATTTCCATTGTTGTTTATGAATTTTCTTGTAGTGTATTTAGGACTCAATCAGGTTATGATCCATTAAAAAATTACCTATTTAAGTTATATAATCTAGTTCGATTTAACTCAATTAATTTATGACCCTTAAAATGATATGATTCAAACACATTCAATTAGATTCATTTATCACCAATAGTAGCATTTGGAAAATGACAATATGTTTATATTTTTTTAAAATTAAATTTATAGATTAAATTAATAATAATCTATGATAGATGTAAGAAAATAAAATAAAATAAAATAAAATAGAATTTTTTTTGGCTAATCACAGATTTACACATACCCATCAGTCTGTGCCCAACAAATAGAATGAATTCCACTATTTGGTTAGGCTAGAAATAGATTACTATTTTGCAACTCCTCAATTCATATTTAAATGGATAATTTTTTTATGGATTATAAATGGATAGGCCACTAATGGATAAAGTTATATACTTTTTTTTGGAAAAATGTACTAAAATACCCTTAATATTTTTAAAAAGTAGCTTAAATGCCATTTACCTTTTTTGGGGAGTGAAAATGACCCTAAACTTGATAAATTGGTACTAATTCGCCCCTAAATTACTGTTCAGTCAAGTAAACAGGTCAAAAATGATGACATGACATATAAATGGTGAAGGACTGGATGAGTGGCTGGAGTTAATGACACCAGCGCCACATCATAATGGGGCTTAACTTTAATTTTTATTTTTTTAAACCTATAAAATATCTCATCTTTTTTTTCACTTCTTCTCCTTTCGATTTACAGTCTCCTCCTTCGATCACCTTGCTGGTTTCTCCAGCCGACTCCATTAACCTCTCTTCTACCTCGTTGACCTTGCCTGATCTCTAATGTGGTTTGCCCATTTCTCAACATCCCTTCTCTTTATTCTTTTAGAACATTTGATTCCTTATGAATCCTAGACACGAAATTTGTTACTTTTGCAATATTTTTATAGATGCGAAAAAAGGGCAATTTTGCTTGAATCTTGGAGTGTAATGAATCCAGGAAGAAGATTTCATCGATGCATCTATTTCATTATTGATGTAAGTTGTAATATTTTTAAATGGTGTTTTATTTTGTTCTATGTCAATTTTTTATTGTTTTACAATTATTCATTTTTGTGCAGAATTGAGATTGCAAGTTCTTTCGATGGGAAGATAGTGAAATTTGTCCAAGAAAAATTGAAGTAATAAATAAGCTCAAGAAGGAGAATAGGTATCTGAGAAGGATGTGCAATATGGGTGGAGATTATGATGTTTGGTTGTATGAGTTACAGAGGCAAATAGATATATTGATGAGCAATGAAATGGCTTATGGAGAAGATAACAAGAACTCAAAGTGGAAGATTAGATTTCTCCTAATATTATTGTCTATTATTTCTTTTGTGGTTTTTTCAATTCTTTGTAGGAGGAGTTACGAATGACAATGAAATGAATGACAAATTGAAAGAAATCTTGAAAAGGTTGTAAATTTTTTGGATTGAATGAAATGTAAATTTTGGAATGGTGGATGCTGGTGGATACTGGTGGATTTATTATTTTTTGCATTTTTGTTAGCTGATGGATGATTGGTTTTCGTTTACTGTCGTTAGTTTTTGTTTCCTGCTGTTAGTTTATGAAATGAACAATGTCAATGCTGGTAATAGTTTATCTTTGCTAATGTTTGTTTTAATTAAAAACTATGTTGTTAGTTTTTGAAATGAATAGTTTATGCTTGCTAGTGTTTGTTGCAATTGGAAAACATGGTGGATGCTGGTGTATGTTTGTATAGTTTGCTGCACGTTAATTTTTAATGTTTGGATTTTATTATAACTTAGTTTTGCTGGTGTTTATGTTTTGATGTTGGCAAATAATTTTTCATTAAATTGAACATAAAAATTCAACTAAACCAAATGGCTGATGGCCCAATGTATAGCTTTTATATATATATATATATATATATATATATATATATATATATATATAAAGAAGTCTTTACAAAATGGCTGATGCCCCAATGTATAGCTTATAGTTATACAATTACATAACCATAAAACAGTACCCATATACAAAACATAAGTAGCCATGTTCAACAGGCAACCAACCTAATTATCAGGTGTATAGCTTATAGCTATACAATTACATAACCAAAAAACAATACCTATATACAAAAAAACAAGTAGCCATTTTCAACAGGCAATCAACCTAAATGTCAAGCATTTTTCAAATTCACCCAGCTGCTTTATAAAGATTGAACTTGTTTACCCTTCTTCTTCCTTGTAGTTTATTCTTGATCTTTTCCTATATCATCTTGGGATGCGTTTCTCTTGTTATTTTCCTTTCCTTTTGCAGTTGGTTTGAAAGGCAAATTTGTAGGTCCTCTGTTGTTGCTTAAACAAAAAGGTATACTCCTTTCTCCTATTGGACCTCTTTTATTTAATTTCCTTTTTTGCAATCCTGGTTTCTGACTTACTAGGTATTGGAAACCTAGTATTTACATTTGGGTGAATATGTTGATCAAGTTGGTTCTCTTCATCACCATCAATTAGAATGCCAAACAAGTCACCTTGTTGATATAAATGTAGATTTAATTCACATCAAAGACATAAAAAAAAAACACAAGTTCGTATAACTAAATATATAAACATTGTTTGAACTTACATGGTAAGTAGCAGTACCATTTTTAGGATCATAGAAATAACCGTAGCCTTGACCCACTTCGTTGTTTGTCACATAAATTCTTTCTTGGACATTAAATATTTCTGACCTTTGTGAGATCTGACTCTGCCCATTTTCAGTTTGGGTATGACCATTAGTCACGATACGATCTTCAGTCTGTGTTAGACTTTGAATATCATCGCTTGTTACTGATGCTGAGCTTGTATCCTGTAAACAAGAATATATTTAAGTTAGACTTTAGTATTTATAAGTTTTAAATCGACCTTGAATAAGACGTTTTATTCTTACCTTTTTACAATTGGACCTCTTGTGACCAAACTCTTTGCAATTGACACATCTTTGCCTGAATCCTGCTTTAGACATTTTTTGCACTGATCTAACTCTTCTAGGTTCATTTTTCTCCCTTTTCTTTGTTTTTTGGGCCTATCAGCTTGCTTAACATATGGTGGAGGTTCAATTGCTTCAAATTCATCAATGCTCCAAAGACGTTGCACCCTTAATGGCTCTAATTTGTATTTATAAATGTCAATGCAAGTTTTCTTTCCATAATAATGTGAAGTGTACTTCATTAGATCCTACTTGCTATGGTTTATAGCACTTAATGCATGGGCACATGGGATTCCTATGAGGTCCCACTCTCTACATGTGCAAGTCTATAAGTCAAGCTTAACGGTATGTCTATCAACTCCTTCACTAACTTCATATTCATTAGCTCCATTAAATTCAACCTTACACCTATGTGCTATTTCTCTATTGTCCTTGTACACTTTTATACAAGCTGGTGACCGGTCTTTAGGCCACTTAGAACACTAGCTAGATAACTTAGAAATCCTAGTCTTTGTTTTAATCCTAATTTCCTCAATCATTTGGATAATTGGTTTGTGTTTAGCCTTTAGGATCCAACTATTGAAACTCTCTACCACATTATTATCTACACTAGATGATTTACTCTTGAAGGTGAAATATGCCTTGCACCAATTTTTTGGATTGTATGTCAACAAATCTTCAACTGCCTTCTTCTCAATTCCCCTTAGAATTTTTATCTTATCCACAAAATCTTCATGATAGGATGACCAGGCACAAATCCAGAAGTGCTTCATCTTATCACCTCTCCATCTTTGTGACCAATTAGAGAAGATGTGCCTTGCACACCATCTATGATCACTTTCAGGTAGAATTTTTTTAACAGCCAGAATTAGACCCTAAATAAACATTTAATAGGAAATAATAATATGAATTTAAGTAAATGAGAAATAATTATAAAATGGCATCTTAGTAAACTATTAAATACATCATCAACTATTAAATACTGCATAAACTATTAAATACACCCGTAACTAAACAATACAATAGCTACAACTTAGCAAGAATAACGAATCAATATAACAGCAACAACACATAATATAATAGCAACAAGACATAATACAGCGGCAATAGTACATAATATAGCAGCAAACTTAACAATCATCAGGCATCATCAAACTATAATAATATACATCAATATCCGGATCTTAACAAAGCCAACATCATCAAGCATCAGTAAATTATAAATTAAAGCATCAATAATATAATCGCATCAAAACAGGAACCATACTTGCCAGCAATGCCACATTCAGTAGTTTTTATAAAACAAGTCAACAACCTCATAATAGCAGTGCCACATAATAAAACACCATAATAAATATAAAGAAAGCACATAATTTATATCTATAAAATATAAAGGACATAATTCATATTTATAAAACATAAAGATATTGGAGAGTTTACCTTTTGCATATCTGACATTATTGTCGATGTTGCCCCATCTCCAAGTGACAGATCGTTTTTCAAAATCCAAACAAACCATGACCAATTATCCTTGGTTTTCTTAGACACTATGGCCCATGCAACAGGTAACAGGCAATTGTTTCCATTTGGCCCATAGTAACTAGTAATTGTCCATTACAAAGGCCCTTCAAAAAAACACCATCTAGACCTAAAATTGGCCTACATCCTGATTTCCATCCCTCTTTACAAGCCTTGAATATTATAAAAAGCCTTTTGAAGACCCTCCTTCCATAATCCAACTGACCTCTATCTAGCTCTAAAAAAATTGAAAACCCCGGATTGCATATTTTCAGTTCTTCTACATAGGCTTCAATTATTTTAAAATCTTCTTTGTATCCCCCCTTCATTGTTTTTAGTATAATCCTCTTAGCCCTTTTGATCTTAGCTTCATTTACATTTACATTCAACTCATCTCCAACTTTGTTTTTGTAGCATCTCATAATTAATTGATGGATTGTAACACTCTCTCTATATATATATCATAAGTTCATCTTATATTAGTATCATTTCAAACACAATTAATTTATTATTCAATTAAATAGAATTTCGACAATATAACAACTTAAAATTTATGCTACCCAAACCTGCAAAAACTTAGTTTTTCACTTTTAATATCATCCTTCTAACTTCAAAATTTCAATCAACAACCCAACACTGCTGTAATTTAACTCAACCCATTTACAATCACTCAAGCAAAGTTCTTATAAAGCTCATTCACGTAACTCTTATTAACATAATTTGGTTCAGACTTGAGATGTCAATTCTCAAGCTTCCTACGTAACCCATTTAATGAATCAGAACCACGTAGTTCTTCAACTCTGTAGTGCAACATAGCATTTTAAAGTTTTATTTAATCCAAAGTAGGAAAACATCACTAAATCAACATAATATCTATATTTAAAATCAAACTTCACATAATAATGCAAATTCATAAAGATTCATTAACATGGTACCTCCATTCTTATAATTATTGCTATTCTAATCATTTCAAATACATTTAAATCATTATAATAAATATTTACTATATTTTAATTTATTCATATTGAAAGTTAAGAATGGCCATATACTATAAATCATGCATTTAGCTATAGGTCAGACATTATAATTTGAAGCCTACTTTAAACTATTTATCACTTGGAATGCATACCTTATTTAAAATTCCCAATTTATTAACATAATATATATATTGATTTGCAAACTTCTATTTTCTTAGTTAATTTATCAAGTTCACACAAAATAAAGTTTTAACCATAAACGCATACGAAAATAAATAAATAATTGACCCAAGAGATAGAAGTAGCAACAAACTCAAAATCTTTATGAATTTATGCCTAGAAATCAAGTACCTTTTTTCATAATATATATATATATATATATATATATATATATATATATATATATATATATATATATATATATATATATATATATATATATATTGTGACTATCTCTCTTACGCATTTTTACTTACTTAACTCATCTCACTTTCATACCTGATACGTGTATGTATAGGCATTTGGTACACATAATCCTCATATTATTATTTGTAAAGTCATTCCCAAAATAAAAATAGTAATGTAGTCTTTACTATGCTCATATATAATTACATAATTACACATAAATATATATATCTACACATAAGTGCTAAACATTATAATTATAGGTTTTACTACACTTTTTCCCCTATTCACATATAAAATTTACAAGTTTGCCCTTAGTGGTGGTAAACTAAGGAACTGGATAAGCGGGACGAAAAATCTGATATACTGGAGTGAGCATACGCTATGGTATGAGACCATCTCTAGTAATACCATATAATGAGCCGGTTATGCGTATATTGAAATGCGTCTTCAGGGTATAAAAGCTGCCAACGAGCACGCGGTGGCCTGAAAATACTGTCCGCTTTATACCCTCGTAAGATGCCTGAAATAGGGCCGAGACCATCCCAGGACACTTACGATTTTCATATACGCATCTTAACTTCCTTATAATCATGTCTCGTTGTAATATCTCATGGTAAAATCTCATAATCTCATGGTATCCCGTGATACCCTAGAGTTCTGGATAACCCACTGAATACTGAAGGCAATATTAAATTTCATATCATATCACATTCTTATACCATTATGCTTTCATATATGTATACACATATAGGCTTATTGAGCCTTAAGCCTCCACATATATTTAATAAAATAGAAAATATCACAAAACATATTATTTATTATACATACATTCAACCACTTAATATAGTCACACATCCCAAGTTGTTTCTTCATTTAATTTCACGTCACATTAAATTTTATTCCCTTTTTGAGCTTTAATATAATGGAACATGCCAAATTCACATAAAGGTTCTCAACTTTCGTTATTTCCATGTGTTATGTAACTATTACATAACTAGGTACATCAATTATATTTCATTCTAACCAATACTATTATCTTTCTCTTGCCTTAAATTACCAATTAAATATGTAATTAAACATTTAGTTTATTAAGGTGAATTTAGGTATATAATTTGGCCACTTAAGAATATACTGGGTTTATGCCAACATTTTTAAGTTACCTATACTCCCTTCATCATATACACTTGTACAAATTTATGTATAGCCATTATATTATATATATACATATATATTTTCATTTTCCAATTTAATCAATTCCAATACTTTTCTCATATCTTATAACGTCGAATGGTTTTTAATTGCTTCATTAATCATTGAATTGTGATATATTACTTAAGGCACATGATTTGACCTAACCTTGTCCCACCATTTTCATTTTGTCCTTTGCTAATTCAAGTTCATATTATTATTTTTTTCGTCATTTTATTAGATTATGCCAACTTTTTTCACAATTCTAGCCTAGCATATATATAATTCCCCAATAACCATCATTATGTTTCTCACCCAATTTCTTACACCTATATTATTTTGAACTCAATTTCACTATAATATCATTATTTATCAATATAATGTCGAGTTTACCTTTAATACCTTATAAGCCATCATACTTCACTTAAAATTTCAAGGACATCATTTGGCATCAATTAGCTTTCCAATTAACTATTTGATTTCTTCTATTATTCTTATTTATATCATATTATATCATCCTTTTCTATTGTTATCTCAAATTATTTCCTATTCTTTCCTAAATTCATATAGTTACATAATGCAAAATTTACAACATCATTCAAAAATTATATGAAATTAAGGGTAGTTTATATCCACATACCCGTTAGCGTCGATCTCCACATTTTTTTCTACATTTTGTCATCCTTGGGCTCACCGGATCGGTCGCCGGAGCTTTGCCAGAGGCTCACTGAAAAATGCATCGAAGCCGTCTGCTGGTAGATCAAGCCACCGGTAACTTTCAGGCAACACTCACGTGCCTCAACGCTGCCGTCGTTCATCGAGATCGGAGCTTGAATATCCCGCCCTCACCATCACCGATCTCCTTGCTGTCAACGAGTGGGGAGGAGCGGTAGCAACCGAAGGAGCTGCCTTAGACTTGGGATCTCATCGATGCCGTCGGCTACTTCCACCACCGGTGAGCATCACCGAAAAGAAGAGAAAGAGGGGAGCTACATGTTGGAAGGAACCGGGAGGAACGAAACGACGCCAACGCCACCCACAGGGACAATAGCGCAATGCAAATAGGAGGTCAGCAATGGAGATCTGAGCCTCACTGGCGTCATGAGTAATGGCTGCCAGGCAACGGCAAGCACCGCCCTCCCCTTTAGCTCCCTATTCTCCCTCATGTTCTCCTCTTCTTCATATCTTTTTTTTAAGTTACTTTCTTTCTTAATTTTTTTAACCACACACACACACACTTAAATTCTTCTAGAAATTCTTAAAATATCTACCATTATTTTTAAAATATCTACTATTATTATTATTTTCTCTTAATAACATCAATTTATTCATTTATTTGTTACTAACATATACTTTAATTAAAGTTATAAATTTGAAAATCTACAAGAAGAAACAAACTAACAATTGTTATCATTTATATTGCATCTTAAATAAATAAATTCTTGCAACTCAATATCCAAAAATATTATTCGCATATTAAAAATATCTTCGGACCAATTGAATTTTTGGGACGTTACAATTCTTCCCCTCTTAAGAAAATTTCATCCTCGAAATTTATTTGAATTTAAGCAATAAGCACAATTCCTTCTCTTTAAGTCGATATTCCGTCTTATCCAAAATTTTCTTAATCTTCATTTTACTTAACCATATTCTGATATTTTCTACCCAAAAATGACTAAACTCGGGCTCTGATACCATTAATTGTAACACTCTCTCTCTATATATATATCCTAAGTTCATCTTATATTAGTACCATTTCAAACACTACTAATTTATTATTCAATTAAATGGTTTCGGCAATATAACAGCTTAAAATTTATGCTACCCAAACCTGCAAAAACTTAGTTTTTCACTTTTAATATCATCCCTCTAACTTTAAAATTTCAATCAACAACCCAATACTTCTATAATTTAACTCAACCCATTCACAATCACTCA